>BQNB010065184.1:0-35031 GCA_026074375.1 Tanacetum coccineum | reverse complement strand
CAGTAAAGTATGTTTGACAAACAGAAAATACAACCAAAACAATAAGCTTCAATATATTAATACGAACACTCTTTGATAGTGTTAGGGTTTACAAAATAACTTTGAAGCTCTGTGTATCTCATATATGAGATATGTATGATGATAAGATGAAAATGAGATATTAAACTAGATTCCCTAGGATCTCCTTTTATACACCAAGAAGTCCTAATGGGCTTACAATACTTTCTTAAGTATTTAGTCAAATGTATTAAATACTTTCTCATAATCAGCATTAATCTTTTTCAATCATCATTAACTTCAATCTTCAGTCAATTAGCATTAACTTCAGTCTTCTATTTGACTAATCAGCATTAACTTCAGTCTTCAGTCAATTAGCATTAACTTCAGCAGTATTAAGTTAGTACTGGTAGTACTAACTTTACTCTAGCGGTACTAAGTTTACTATAGCAGTACTAACTGATTAGTACTGGTAGTTTCCAACACTTAGCATATTTCCATGTATCTTGAGTAGTACTAAATTATGCTTGCCAGTACAAAGTATGAAGACTTTAATTCTCAATAATCCTCCCCTAAACTTGTGATTTACCTTCAAATCATTAAGTTTCTTGAATTAAACTTTCTGTTTTGAGAGGATTCTTTCAAACACTTCATCTTATTGATCTTTCAGCCTTCCTTCTGATGTAAACTTAAATTTCAGCAGCAATATCATCAACATTTGCACCAGCAGTAGTAATTTATGCATCAAATTTTTGATCATGCTCATGCCTCCCTGAGTCTGTGCATCCATCTGAACCAAAGTGATCTTCATCAATTTGAGCATTTTTCCTCCCCTTTTTGGAAGGATCCTCAAAATCATCTTCTTATGGGAACCCAAGCCATCACAAACTTGAATCTTCCTTGTGCATCAATGTAATCAAATCTTTTCAAAGTGATCGATGCATTGTTATATTTAGAGACATTATCTATTACTCTGTTCTTTGGCATCCAAACCCAACATGTTGATGCCTTAACAACATTAAATCTATTCCCCTTGACAGCATTATGTGCAGCTTTTGGCCTAGCAGCATTAACTTCAGCAGTATTAAGTTAGTACTGGCAGTACTAACTTTGCTCTAGCAGTACTAAGTTTACTCTAGCAGTACTAACTGATTAGTACTGGTAGTTTCCAACACTTAGCATATTTCCATGTATCTTGAGCAGTACTAAATTATGCTTGGCATTACAAAGTATAAAGACTTTAATTCCCAAAAATATACCAATTGTGGAGTTTGTTAAGACTCTTTAAATCGTTTAAGACTCGAGAATGATTAGTTCTCATCTAGGATAATGATAACAAAGATTGAATATTTGCACAGCGGAATTAATAAGGAACGAATCAATGTTATCACAAGGTTTTTCTTTTATTCAACACAGCCCCAAATACTATTTGATTAGAATAGATCGGTTACTCTTAACTAGTAACAGGGATTTAACAATCCTTGAGGCTAAACACTATAGACGTCTATCTTTTCTACTCTACAATACAAACACACGCCACACCTTTGGTACACACAGACTATACTAGTCGACTCTCATATGTTTGTTTTAACCTATGTCTATGATCTCTTTATATAGGGAGAGATCAAGACTTACAAAGGAAGTAAATCAATTAGATAAGGAAACTATTTAAATCTTTCCTAATCTTTATCTTGAAGATCTTTGACCAAATCTTCCATCATTTGTAAATTAAGTAAATCAATTAGATAAGGAAACTATTTAAATCTTTCCTAATCTTTATCTTGAAGATCTTTCACTTTTCAATGCATATTTTTGACTTTTTAATGCATATCTTTGACTTTTAAATGCATATCTTCTTGGAAACCTTCCAGCTTTTAATTCTTCCATATGTAGAATACCAAAGTATCATATTAAGCCCTTGTTGTTTCATTCGTCTTCATTTAAGCACATTTAGTTTTTTAATCATTAAATCAATAAACCCAACAACATTTGATCCGCGTCTATTTTCATCGGCAAAATTCCTTATATGTTTTCTAGTCTTTGATTCGAAATTCGTTTGCTACCCTATTCGATAATTTGTAACCCTTTTGAGTTCATTGGATATACGCTGTAGTCAATCAAGTCACTCTCTGTGGGGAGCACCTGTATTGTTCGTCAAGAAGAATGGCTCATTTCGAATGTTCATAGATTATCGGGAATTGAATAAGTTGACCATAAAGAACCGTTAAACTCTCCCCAGGATCGACAGCTTCTTCGACCGGTTACAAGGTTCGCGTTATTTCTTTAGGGAAGATTTTCAATTTGGTTATCATCGGCTGAGAGAGCACGAAGAAGGTATTCCAAATACCGCAGTGAGGATGCGGTATGAACACTTTGAGGCTACGGTTATGCCTTTTGGGTTAACCAATACACCAGCGGTTTTCATGAACTGGGTGTGCAAGCTGTATCTGGACAAGTTTGTCATTGTGTTCATTGACGATATTCTGATATACTCGAAGTATAAGGAGGATCACAAGGTTCATTTGAAGTTAGTGTTGGAACTGTTGAAGAAGGAGGAGTTGTTTGCCAAGTTTCCCAAGAGTGAATTTCGGCTACAAGAAGTACATTTCTTCGGGCACGTGGTCAACAACAGTAGTATTCACGTGGACCCTAGTAAGATAGAAGCAGTGAAGAATTAGAAAGTACCTAAGACACCATCCGAGATACGATCGTTCTTAGGATTGGCAGGTTACTACCGGCGTTCCATTGCGAACTTCTCGAAGAGTGCTAAACCCCTTACTTTACTGACACATAAGAATCAGAAGTATGAGTGTGGCATGGTATAAGAGGAATCTTTTCACACATTGAAGGATAATTTGTGTAATACACTAATATTGTCATTACCTGTACGGAACAAAGAGTGTCATCTATACGGATCATAAGAGTCTTCAACACATATTCGATCAGAAGAAGTTGAATATGCGTCAAAGGAGGTGGATTAAGCTATTTAGCGACTATGAGTGTGAGATTCGATACCATCCAGGTAAGGCGAACGTAGTAGCTGATGCCTTAAGTAGGAAAGGGCGAGTGAAACCTAAACGTGTACGAGCAATGGCTATGACCATTAAGTCCGGAGTTAAAAGTATGATACTGGCAGCCCAGAGTGAGGCGTTCAAGGAAGAGCACTCGCCCATAGAAAGGTTACACGGTTTAGATCGGCAGTTGGAAATGAAAGAAGATGAGAGTTTATACTTTATGGATCGTATATGGATTCCGTTAGTGGGAGGTGTGAGAACCATAATCATGGACGAAGCTCTTAAGACTAGGTACTCTGTGCATCCGGGAGCAGATAAGATGTACCATGATCTTCGAGACATGTATTGGTGGCCGGGTATGAAGAAGGATATCGCTACGTATGTTAGCAAATGTTTAACTTGCTCAAAAGTAAAGGCTGAGCACCAAAGGCCTTCAAGTTTATTGCAATAACCAGAGATACCCGAGTGGAAATGGGATAATATCACTATGGATTTTATAACGAAGTTACCTAGGTCGAAGAGTGGGCATGACACAATATGGGTAGTAGTCGACAGACTGACCAAGTCATCTCATTCTCTAGCAATACACGAGGATTATAGTATGGAGAAGTTGGCAAGATTATACATCGATGATATTATCGCACGGCACGGGGTGCCTGTGTCAATTATTTCAGATCAGGATGGACGGTTTACATTACAATTTTGGAAAACGTTACAGAAAGCCTTAGGAACGCGATTGGATATGAGTACGGCTTATCATCCTCAGACGGATGGACAAAGTAAGCGTGCAATTCAGACATTGGAAGATATGTTAAGAGCGTGTGTGATCGACTTTGGTGGCAGTTGGGATGTCCACTTACCGTTAGCTGAATTTTCTTATAATAATAGTTATCATTCGAGTATTCGATGTGCTCTGTTTGAAGCAATGTATGGAAGGAAATGTAGGTCGCCCATTTTATAGGCCGAAATTGGAGAAAGTAGGTTAATTGGACCGAAGTTGGTGCAAGAGACGACTGATAAGGTAGTCTTGATAAAGGAAAAGCTCAAAGCAGCGAGGGATCGTCAAAAGAGCTATGCTGATAATAGGCGCAAGCCACTAGAGTTCGAGGTTGGGGATCGAGTGTTACTAAAAGTATCGCCTTGAAAGGGCGTGATGTATTTTAGAAAGAAAGGAAAGTTGGCACCAAGGTATGTAGGACAATTTAAGATTCTTGAAAGGATCGGCCCTGTAGCTTATAGATTAAGGTTGCCTGAAGAGTTGCGTAGCGTGCACGACACATTTCATGTGTAAAATCTGAAGAAGTGTTTGGCTGATGCAAATCTGCATGTGCCACAAGATGATATTAAGATTGACAAAACCCTTCGTTTTATTGAGGAACCCGTAGAAATTATGGATCGTGAGGTTAAGAGTTTGAAACGTAGTAAGATTCCAATTGTTAAAGTTCATTGGAATTCAAAGCGTGGCCCCGAGTTCACATGGGAACATGAGGACCATATGAAAGCTAGGTATCTTTGATTGTTTGTTGACTATTCTGTTGAACCTACTGGTTAAATCTCGGGACGAGATTTCCTTAAAGAGGGGATACTATGACAACCGTGACTTGAGCAGGTTAGTCAAACCTTTAGAGTTGGCTAAAGTATTTATGTGTGTTATAATTGTGTGCTTATGTTACCTTATATGTGTATTTGATAATCAACCCGTGATGCGTGTTCATCTTATTGTGATTGAGTTTAGATTTTGGTAGCTATTTCATTTCGTTCACATTTTTGTGACAATGGAAATGGTAGCATGATTTTATGCGTTGTCGCGTTATTTAATGGATATTTGTAGTGTGAGCGTTAGAGAATCTAGTGTAATCTTAGGAATGAATTAGGTCTAGGAGTTTAGCTAATAAAGCATGGTCTTTCTAATTTAAGAAAGTAATTTATGAAATGAAATTTATAAATAGTATGTTTAAAACTAGTTTTATTTAAAAGGTTTTCTAAATTAATTAAGGGTTTTTATAAAAATAACAAAATTAAGGGTAATTATACATTTAATAATAATTTAAAAAAAATAAAAAATATACATAAATATGTAGGGGGAGGTTAGGGGAAAAAAGAAAAAAAAAGAGTTTTAGTCTAAAACAAATTTGTATTAGATAAGGACTTATGGACTTATGGTTAACTTATAAATACAAAAAAAAACTTTCCATTCCCTTGTTTCTTGTTGATCGGCCGAACCCCAAAGAGAAAGAAAAAAAATATTTTTTTTGATCAAGAGCTAGGAGTGATAAATCGTGTGTAATCGGGTTAAAGGTTTTAGGTATGATCTTTAATCCCTTTTTGTTTAATCCTTTGTATTATTATAACAATGATTTGATGGATAATTAAGGTTCATAAGTTTCTATAATTTAATGTTATCAAACCGTGTGGGATCGTTTGTGGTTAGATTAGAAGCGTATTGGTGTAATCGGTTAGGTCTAGAACGTGTTAGAATAGGAATTAGGGTTTGGCAGAATTTTAGGTCATGTTAATCGAATGATATCTCATTGATGGAAACGAGTTTTATTATGAATCTTATGTCTAAAATTAAGTTCAGAGAGTCTAGTTTCCAAAAAGTCCAGCCACGAAAGGTTTTGAGGTCGGAAAGTTAGTCAAATGATTTTTGCAAGAAAAGTTGTCAAAACAGTGAATTCGGGTCAGATTTGGGTCTGATTTCGGGGAGTAAAACCCCTACTTAGAAGTTGAATCTTGGTTAGACAAAACTCAGAGATCATATTTTATGTGTCTATTAACTCCAGTTCAAAGCTCGAAGTCTAATTCACTGTCTAAGTATTTTTAGAAAAATCAAACTTTTTAGTGTGCGTTCAAGTCCGAATTTGAGTACCTTGTGTTGTTGAATTTTTATAAAATAGTTATGCTCAACATTATTTTTTCAAAAAAATCACAGAGGTTCATAACCCATTGGGAAGGTAGTAAATGCAAGGGAGAAAGTCAATTTGGTGTTTTAGAATTTTATTTGTAGTCATGAAGTGACTACAAAATTCTGCCGAAATCTGGAAAACTAGAAATAAATGATTAAGGGTACTTGGGATATAAGTAAGGTATGACTAGGAAAGTACCTCATATGTTAAATCTATATATTATGCATGCTAAATCTCTATGCTTAATTCATATGTCTATACATTAGACTAGCTTTATTGTCTATCATTGTGCACAACTAGAATAAGTGATTCTTGAAAAATAGGAAATGTTGCAAGTTGCCTTTCAACTCTTTTCTTTTTGCACAATCCTGTAAAACAGAGAATAGTGGAAAATTTTCGTAATCCTCCAGAAAACGGCCCCCAAAAACATGGGGCGGCCCCCCAATATATCTGGGACCGCCCAGCATTTACGAGACCGCTATCAGCAAGGATCACGAAATTTTTACTGTTTTCTCTTTTTCTGCATCCTTGACCCTCTCTACCCTAGACACAGCTAGTATTTCTCTAACTAGCCAAACATCTTTTGAAACCTCTTTTCACTCAACACCATGCCTTGCCAAAACTTCCATTTTATAAACTATTCATTCTCCTCATCCTCCTTACTTCTCATCACTCTTTTCATCCTTTCTTCTTTACCACTTCACTACCATCATGTCATCCTCTAGAAAATCTCCTCATGACTACTTAAGGAGATATCGAAGGGCCATACTAGAACCTTGGAGACAAAGTCATCTTCTACCTCCTTCACCTCCCGTCTCACCCAATAGGTCACCATCAAACTCTCCTACCATCACTAACTCTTTGTCTTCACCTTCACCTCCACAAAATCCATTTCAAAATCAGATAGTGGATGAACTTAATGAGCTTCATCACTTATCGAATCTTATTGACATCAACCTTCAACGCGCAATCGACGCTACCACTCAAACACCTCCTTCTTCACCTTTAATCCTTCCCGCTACTCTAGAACAAGTGAACTTCCACTCGAAATTTTGTCATTGTTGCATGCAAACCCGAACCCTATTTAATGTGTTGAGAGACGGCCTCAATCAAATTAAGTCTCTTATCATTGGTCCTTCCACCCAATTTTACTCCTCCCTAACCAATTCCTCACCAACTTCCCTTCTTTAAAATTTTCTTTCTCTTTTTAAATCTCTTGATCACTAACATAGTTTAATCTTGTTTCAAGTGATCCAATCTCATCTTCCTTCTTCTATCAAGTGCAAGAGAAGAACACTCGTATTCGCCAAAAAACGAAGTGTTGTAGATTAGTTATATTCCTCCTCATTCTTCTAAGATCCAAACCTCTATTTTGTTTATCTTGTGTGATTGTGTAAAATCGGATGGTGTATAAATTCGATAGTGTAGATCTTGTGTTAGTTAGTATTGGTGAAGTGGTAGATTGGTTCTAGATAAGACTAGGACTCAACATTTAGCTTAGTGTCGGAAAATAACGTAAGCGACGTGTAAACGGTTTTCTCCACCTAAAGGGAGCTTGTTGACATAGTGAAATCTCGAGTCGGATACTCGGGGAGTGGAGTAGGGCGAAGAGGAGCTTCGTAGCCGAACTACTATAAATCTTGGTGTCTTGGTTTGATCGTTCTATCCATTACTTCTCTTCTGTCATTTACATTTCTTATTTATTGTTTGTATTGTGATTGTGAGTTGTTAGATATACTCTTGATTCATATTGTTGATTGATTGAACATATACTCGAATCTAACAATTTTAGAAATAAAATTTTGAAACGCCAATAAACTTGTAAACTCACATATTTTATTTCTTAAACACAATGTTTAGCAAAACTCATAACAATATAATGAACAACAAAATTAAAGCACTCTGACACATATATTTCTTGCACTTTATATCGGGTCTCACTCGCCACAAACTAAGTTATTTTAAATTCAAAAGAAAATTAATACCCTTTTTGTCTTAAAATAATTGTCCATCGACAAAAAACACAATGTTTAAAAAAACGTAATTATTATTGATTTTTTTCTTATTTTTTGTAGAATGACAATTTTACATTTAACTATTTTTTTTAAATTAGTAATATTAATTTCAACCAAAAGTAATAGGATAAAGTTGATCAAACTTCTCTATTTATTCTTAATATTCAACAATTAAATTGTGACATCCTAAAAAGTATCGTGCATTATTAATTTGGGACGGATAGGGTAATATTAAAGCAATATTCATGAAAATAGAAGGCTTTACCAGGTTTGAGTTTGTGTGACGGTGAATTTAAACCTCGTAAATTAGTCGGCCAAATGATTAAAAAAGATAATTACCAAAAAAAAGTATTATATCTATACTAAAAGCGAGTCCTCACCAAGCCCAAATTACAAATCTCCTAAACTATTGAAATAATAAAAGTAGACTTTGCGTAAATAGTCTTTGTGGTTATCGGTGCGGACTAACTTTGCAACATAACGATAACCCAATGATCAAAGACTAACTTTGCAACATGACAATAATCCTGGGATTATTTATGAAAAAAATTTTATCAAGAATTTACGAAAATAATTTTTGAGGTTATTGGTTCATTTCAGAGTTAGTCCTGCTCGTTAAAGCAATATTAAAGTATTGAAAGGTAAAAAATAAAAAATATAAAAAGCAGAAAAAGGACAATAAGGGGGTGTTTGGCTAAGCTTATATGATGGGCTTATGAGCTTATTAGCTTATATATGTCATATAAGCTCAAACTAAGTGTTTTGCTAAGCTTATATGTGTGGGCTTATGAGCTTATATAAGGGGATTTTGATAAGCCACGAAAGTGTGGCTTTTTTAAGTGAGTTGGGCTTATATAACATGTTACATTACAAATTACAAATTTATCTTCAATTATACTTAATCTAACATTAATATTTTTCAACTCATGTCTCTTATAATCATTTGCCACTTTAAAATAAACCAAACATTTAAATTTATAAACTTACTAAATATAAGCTAATCCAAACACTCAACGTGGGCTTATAAGCTTACGATATATAAGCCATAAGCCGCTCTAAGCCCAACTCATAAGCTTAGCCAAACACCCCCTTAACCCAAAACCAGGTTCCATTTTTTCTTTCAAACCAAACCCATAAAACCCTTTTTATGTCTCTTCCTAAAAAAAACTGATCATCCTCAAAGTCCACGACACTCTTCCCAATTCCCATGACTGTTTTTTATGTGACGGTAGTTGACTAACGTTGACCATTGTTATATAATGGTTTTAAAAGCCAGCAAGTCATCATCAACCAATAATTATTCTCCTATAATTCAGGGATCAAATTTTGCACTCGAACTTGTCAGTATATCATATCCTTTCTTTATATATATAATTGTATCTTCATGCTTAGTACATTCTTTTGTTTAGTGCTTTTAATGCTAAGAAATTAGGGGTGTCAATTCGGGTGGGGTTTGGGTTGGCGGGCGAACCCGAACCCGTTAAGTAATCGGGTCACATAACCCGAACCTGACCCATCTAACTCGTATATAGGGTTGACGGGTTAAATAGGTTACACGGGTCGACCTATTTACCCCTTTTTATACAAAAGATGACACATTACCACGGGTTAAACGGGTTTGTGGGTCGACCCGTTTAACCATTACCCCATATATAAAATATAAATAATTTTTAATTTAAGAAAAATTCTTAAAGGGTTGGCGGGTCGACCCACTTAGATGGGTCGACCCAAACCCGACCCAAAATATATTTAGACTTGACCCAAAGCTGTTAATTTTCGTATCGGTTCGTATCGGTTTTAGTTCGGGTTTCGTGTCGGGTTAGAAATTGCCCCCTATTAAAAATAATACTCCTCCGTCTCAAAATAAACGTCTGGTGTAACTTTTTGCAGTCTTTCATGTTGAACTTTGACTTTAACTAAGTTTATTTTGTGTTATATAATACTTGATGCAAAATATATGAATGTATTGGGTTTTAAATGTATTTTCATTGGCATAATTTTCATCAAATATTATATAACACAAAAAGAAATATTTAAGGTCAAAGTTGAACAAGAAAGACTTCAAAAAGTCAAACACTTATTTTGGGACGGATGTAGTAGTACACTACAAACGTCTAGCCATGGAGGGCTTTGATATATGGAATCGGTAGGGGTGTCGATCTAAACCTTTTGAGGAGTAATTGTGTATCTTTACATGGCGAACTAAAGTGTTTAGGAGCGTTTAAGTTTTAGTAGCTTTTAGGGGGTGTTTGGCTAAGTTGAATTGGGCTTATGCTTATGTTATATAGGCGGCTTATGCTTTATATACCATGAACTCATAAGCCCTTGCTAAATGTTTGACTTAGCTTATCATAATTAATAAAGTAAAATAACAAAAAAGTACATGAACATTAAATGGTGTAGTTATTAATGGGGTATAAAAGTCTTTTTATATAATACTGTTATATAAGCTTACCCATCAAAACCCCCTTACATAAGCTCATAAGCCCACTCATATAAGCTTAGCCAAACACTTACTTTAGGCTTATTTAACACATATAAGCTAATCTCATAAGCCCAACATATAAGCTTAGCCAAACACCCCCTTAGTATTATATGCTTGTTTGGCAACAACTTTTTAGCTTTTGGATTTTATTTTAAAGGCTCTTGATTTAATGCTAATGGAAAAACACTTTTCGCGTTTAGGACACTTTATAGTTACAATTACAACTCGTTACTAAAATAAACGCTTTTATAAAACAAAATGTTACAACTTAGCTATAGCTTACAGCTTGTGTGTTATTGAATGTTTAGGTTCAGAATGCTGATGAAAATGCCTACCCTTGTGATGTGGAGCCAGCTCTGACCTTCATTCATCAAGAAACAGGTGTTACGCTCTTGAGTAATGATGAAGGATTTTCTGTTGAAAGCATGAAAGCCCTTTGTGATGATGTTTTCAAATCAAAAGGGAAGGAACTTAGTGGTGATAGATATCTTGATCAAAAGGGTATCGGGTTCAAATCTGTATTTTGTGTTACTGATGCTCCGGAAATACATTCTAATGAGTTCAATATCAAGTTTAAGAAAAGTGACGGTTTGCCAACAGTTGTTCCACCTTGTGATGTTAATATGTTTAGGAAGTTGGTTGATGCTGATAGCGACCCAATGGATGAAGAGCGTTGGAATACGTGCATTCTGCTTCCAACAGAAAATGATAACTTTACACACGCGTTTCTAAATTGGAGAATTTTAAGTCTCTATCCGCAAGCGTTGCTATTTCTCCACCGCCTTAAATGTGTCAAGTACATTAATCTTGTTAAAGGTGTAAATCTAGTCATGAGGAAAGAAGTCGTTGGAGACGGTATTGTTAATATTTTTCACCATTATGGAAAAACGACATGGTTTGTCAAATCTAGTAAACTAACAGCTGATCAAATCCGTCATGATGTTCAAACTACCGAAATATCAATGGCACTTCTCTTAGATGATTCAGACAATGGAAACTACATGTTGAAGCTAGACGAACCAAAAGCTTTTGCTTTTATTCGTCCTTTAAATATGTACGGTTTAAATTTTATCATCCAAGCTGATTTTATTGTTTCCTCAATAGGGGAAGAAGTTGATGTTGATAGTCCATGGAACCAGTGGTTGTTATCTGAGTTTCCAAATCTATTCGTTAGTGCTGAGCGGTCATTCTGTAGCCTTCCTTGTTTTAAGGAAAATCAAGCCAAGGGTGTTTCCAACTTTATGAGCTTTGTTCCCCTTGAAGGGGAAGTTCACGGGGCTCTTTCTTCCCTTCCAAATATGATTATCTCCAAGTTACGTGTGTCTAACTGTCTGCTTATAGAAGGGGACGACAATGAGTGGGTCTGCCCATGTAAAGTAGTGAGAAACTGGACAGAACAAATCCGTTCTTTGTTGCCTGATAGTCTGATAAGGGAGCATCTTGATGTCGGGTACTTGAGTAAATATACGGTTATAAAGGATTCATTGGCACGGGCCTTAGGCATTGAAGACTGCGGACCCAAATTTCTTGTTCAAGCTATGACATCTTTATGTCAGGCTGGTTCTCTTAAATCAATGGGCCTCAGTTGGCTATCCTCTTGGCTAAATATTTTGTTTCTGATGTTGGTTAATGAAACCGAGTATGATATCATAAGTTCCCTTAGCCATTTGCTGTTTATTCCTCTTTTAGACGGCAATTATGCATCAATTAGTGAAGGTGCAATCTGGTTGCTTACGGGTGAGGATGATTTTGCAATGTTTGGGAAGTTGTATCTGAGTCTGAAACTCAGAATAGTTGATCCGGACCTTTTTAGTGATCATGTTGAGAACATAACCCAAATGCTTTACAAAGTTGGAGTCCAGCCGTTATCTGCTCACGAAGTTATAAAAGTTCACATCTTACCTGCAATATGTGATGAAAAAGTTATGGCGGAACATACTGAGGTAATGATTGAGTGCCTTTCTTTTATAATGTTTCACTTAGAATCATCTTGCCCTAATTGTCTTGTAGAAAAGGAGCACATACTCTCACAGTTAAATAACAATGCTTATATTTCCACAAACCATGGGTTCAAACGACTTGTTGATGTGCCAATTCATTTCAGTAAAGAGTTTGGCAGTCCAATCGATATGAGCAAGTTGGTTGGTGGGACCAACATGAATTGGTTTGAGGTTGATATCGGCTATTTGAAACATCCTGTTTGCAAATCCTCACCTAAAGGATTAAAACAATGGAGGAAATTTCTGACGAAACTAGGAGTCACTGATTTTGTGAGGATAGTTAACTCTGAAAAGGGGGCGAAGGGCATATCTGGTACTTCTCGTAAGCATATGATGTTTGATGATGATTGGGATTCCCAAGAGTTAATGCATTTGTTGTCACATGTTTCCTCGAGCCATGATAAGGAAAAGAGTAAGTACCTGTTGAAGGTACTTGATACACTATGGGCTGATTATTTTAGTGATAAGCCTTTTATATCTTATATTATAAGAATCCTTCATGGCGTTCAATGGTTGGTTTCTAATATGGATGATCAACTTCACTATCCTAAAGATCTGTTCCATAACTGTAAAACGGTGCGTGAAGTTCTTGGTGGAAGCGCACCATATGCTGTTCCAAAGGTTAGTAATTTTAGATTTTCTTTTGTTGACAAAATTATAATTCTATGGAACTAATATCCTGCCCGAATTTCTTGTTAACTAGGTTAACAATTTGAAGTTTGTAAATGATATTGGCTTGAAGAATACGATCACTCTTGATGATGCTTTATCAATTCTTGATGTTTGGAGAAGATCCAAGAAATCTTTCCGGGCAAGGTATTAGTATTACTAATTCATGTTTGACAGGAATATATGTTTTTGTGTGTGTATTTTTTGAATTTTTTTGAATTTTCTTTCCTTTTATATTGGCGTGCTTGTTAATTGATTATAAAATTTACATTCACCAGCATATCACAAATGTCCAAGTTCTACACATACTTATTGAATGAAATGAGCACCTCAAAGCAAAAGATAGTGAAGAACTTGCGTTCACAAGCCTTCATATTTGTTCCTTACTCGTTTGGTCCGGCAGATGAAGTGGTATCTGGTTTATTCGTATCTCCAATGGGAGTATATTGGCACGATTCTCTCATTTCTTTAATGGAACAAACAAAGTCAACACATCCTCAGTATGACCAACGTCTGTCTCATCGTCCTTTCAGCAGGATGTTGTGTAACGTTTATCCTGGCCTTAAGTATTTCTTTGTGAATGAGTTTGGAGTAGCTGAGAATCTATCGCATCTTAGCTACCTTCAGCCTTTGCTACGATTATCCAATGAGTGTTTGCCATCACAAGCATCTAAAACAGTGAGTACAACCAAGTATTTATACTCACCTCACGGGTTTGGGTCAAAATGGGTAAAACTTTAGGGTGGGCCTAAAATGGGTTGGGTTGAGTAGGGAACACTTTTCTTGCTCAAATTATAGAATTTTATAGTTATATACAGTACTATAAAAATATGACTACAAAATCTTTTTTTTAACATCCAATTCCAATTTCTTTAAAAAAAATAGCAGTCTTAGATCATGTGACCAATTACCACTAGCCTGAAAATATGTACTATTTTTATCTGTTAAAAATGAACAATAACTCGAATTGACCTGTTTCGTATATACATGTAGCTTTGGTCATAATTCTTTTGTTTCATGTATCAGGTTTTCCAAATTTTCCAAAAATGGAGTGACGGATTAGTCTCTAATGAAATTGACTACTTGAAGAAGAGTTTACAGGAAAAGAATATGAGGATCCTTCCAACTGCGCAAAACAAATGGGTTTCCTTGCATCGATCCTTTGGTCTCATATGTTGGTGTGACGATGAACAGCTAAGAAAAGAATTCATGAACTTGAAAAATGTTGACTTTTTGCATTTTGGGGAGCTTACTACTGAGGAAAAACAAATGCTGCGGGATAAGGTTTCTGTGTTATTTTGTAAACTCGGAATCCCTTCTCTTTCTGAGGTACTAACATAAGCTCTCTCTCACTTAGTCACAAACACAAACACTTACTACGAGTTGGGTGACCCTAGGCTAATGTATACTTGGGCTTCCAATGCACACAACTCTGCGAGTCTCGGGGAATATTTGCTTCATAATCTCATGAATTTCTTGATTTCTAACCAAATATTTATAAATACTACCTATGTACAAAATTAATTTTCAAAAGTTCTTGTCAACTTGAAAATTTATATCGGTTTTGCTGGTTCAGTTTACTACTTCTGATCAGAAGAATGTGTTAGTCGGCCCATTTTGTTGCCTATCATACTAGGACGGATACTAGAGGTGGAAATTTGCACCCTTTACTTATAAGGTCATGAATTATTATTAACGGGTCAAATGGGTAGTATCGGAATATTTAGCTAAAACAAAAATATTTCATTTGGGTCGAACAGTGTATTCCAATGTTTTGACCTGTTGCCCAACCCCCCTGACGCACCCATTTTGTAACCCTTTACTAATTGGTTACAAATGATAAAGTTGTAGTAGTACTTCATATAATTCGTCTAGTTTATGTCTTCTGCAGGTTGTAACTCGTGAAGCAATATACGATAACGTGAGAGATAACACTTTTCTAACTTACTTCATAAACTGGGTTCTCCCATATGCTCAACGCTACGTTTATAGCTTCCATCCAAAAGAATATTCTGAATTCAAGAACCTAAAGATTGTTGTGGTGGAAAAGTTGTCCTACAAGAACGTCATTAAAAAATTTGGTATTGAATCCAATAAACGACTTGAGTGCAGTTGTCTTCTGCAGGACAACATTCTGCATGCAACTTCTGATTCTGTTTCTGATCCCCATTCACTTTTTATGGAGCTTTCTCGTTTTCTTGTTGCCGGAGTTCCTGAATTGCCTTTAGCAAATTTCCTCCTCATGATTGTAAGAACAAAATCAAGTTCCAAAGAGGAGAAAATGCAGCTGTTTTCGACAAATAAGCAAAAACTATTGAAGCTCCCAAGTGAAGAATCCGAGTGGTCTATGTTCAAAGAATCCGAGGAGAAGATGCAGCTGGTCTCCATTTCATCACTAGAAGAAGGTAAACTTACACCAACCACAAATTTTTGTTTTTCATTGGATGTTTCAAGTCCTCCAAATTCTACTTCTAAGAAATTCCGAAAAAGATCAAGAAGGAAAACTGCACCATGTTTAGAAGATGCATCAAAGACAAATGAAGTTCACAGTGATCAAACGAGACATGATGAAGTATTGAAAGACCAATCAAGTTCCAGAATTTATAGGAATATATTATCTTCTGTTATGAATGATGGATTTAATTCAAACGAGAGAGAACCTGAAAAACCTGGTGTGAGATGGGTGAAAAAGGTAAACAAATTCAGATTAGGGTGTGATTTTGTTGCTGAAGATGAGGGCAATGGTAATGAAGAGGAATCAGCAAAAAAGATTATTGAGTGTATTAGGCAAGAAGAATTTGGGTTGGATCCAAATATCTCGGCTATTGGGGAAGATGGCGTTCTGAAGAAGCTAAATACTAGTTTAGGCAGAGGTCTGCATTGTCTTTCTCGAGAGTTATATTTTCAGGACTCACATTTTCTACTCGAACTCGTAAGTTCATCTATGGCATGTGCTTCACTGTTGTGACTTTGCTTTTTTTTTCATTTTTTTTTTCATATATGCTTGCTTATCGTACACTGTGTTTTGCTCATATATAGGTTCGGAATGCTGATGAAAATGCGTACCCATGTGATGTTGAGCCAACTCTGACCTTCATTCTACAAAAAACAGGAGTTATAGTCTTGACCAATGATCAAGGATTTTCTGTTGAAACCATTAAAGCACTTTGTAAGGAAAGCAGTTTATCAAAAAAAGAATCTAGTGCTGAATGTATTGGCAAAAAGGGCGTTGGCTTCAAATCGGTATTCCAGGTATAGTAGACTCTTTAATATCTCCAAGTATAGGTTCCATTGTTTATTTTAGCTTCTGATCTTGATTATATAAGCATTCTTATTAATTTGGTATACTTCCAGGTGACTGATGCTCCGGAAATCCATTCTAATGGCTTCCATGTCAAGTTTGACATTAGTGACGGTCCAATTGGTTTTGTTTTGCCAAAAATTGTTCCACTTTTTGACGTTGATTTGCATTGCAAGTTGGTTTCTGGGGATAACAATCCAACTGATGAGACATGTTGGAAAACATGCATTGTGCTTCCCTTCAGATCAAAGGAAGGTGAAGCTTTTCCAGTCGGGAATCTTAGTTCCATGTTTTCTAGCTTTCATCCATCCCTGTTGTTATTCCTTCACCGTCTCAAATGTATCAAGTTCAGAAACATTCTAAATGATTCACTCATCGTCATGAGGAAACAAGTTGTTAAAGACGGTATTGTACATGTTTTTCTTGGAAAAGAAAAATTCACTTGGTTTGTCAAATCTCGTACACTACAAGCGTGTCATATCCGCCATGATGTCCAAACAACTAAAATATCGATGGCGCTTATGTTGGAGGATTTAGGTAATGGAAACGACATCCCGAAGCTCGATAAACAGCCTGTTTTTGCTTTATTTCCCTCTAGAAGTTACGGTTTAAAATTTATCATCCAAGCGGATTTTGTTGTTTGCTCGTCAAGAGAAGAAGTTGATGAACACAGTCCATGGAACCAATGGTTGTTACTGGAGTTTTCAAATATGTTCGTTAATGCTGAGCTGTCATTCTGCAGCCTTCCTTGTTTTAAAAAGAACCCGGCGAAGGGTGTTTCAGTCTTTATGAGCTTTGTTCCTCTTGAAGGGGAAGTGCATGGTTTTTTTTCACAGCTTCCACATATGATTATATCTAAGCTGTGTAGTTCTAGCTGTTTGCTTCTACAAGGGGAAGATAACGAGTGGGTCCCACCATGTAAAGTACTGCGTAACTGGACTGAACAAACTCGTTCTTTGTTGCCTGATAGTTTGATAAGGAAACATCTTGATGTTGGGTACTTGAATGAAGATACGCTCCTGACGGATTCCTTGGCACAGGCTTTGGGCATTGAAGAATGTGGACCTAAAGTTCTTATTCAAGTTATGGCATCTTTATGTCGGGCTGATTCTCTTAAATCAATGGGCCTCAGTTGGCTATCCTCCTGGCTAAATGGTTTGTTTTTGATGTTGGTCAATGCAACCGAGTCGGATTTCATTAGTTCCTTAAGCCAGTTACCAATTATACCTCTTTTAGATGGCACCTATGCATCAATTAATGAAGGTGCAATTTGGTTGCATACTGATCCCGAGCATGGTCTTGAAACTTTTAGGAAGTTGTATTCGAAACTTCGGATTGTTAATCCTGAAATTCTCAATGATCATGTGGAAAATATAACTCAAATGCTTTACAAAATTGGTGTCCAACGGCTATCTGCACACGATGCTTTGAAAGTGCACATCTTACCTGCTGTTTGTGATGAAAATGTTATAGCGGAAAGTACAGAGTTGACGATTGAGTACCTCTCTTTTATAATGTTTCACTTAGAATCGTCTTCTTGTTCTGAGTGTCTTGTAGAAAAGAAGCATATTCTCTCACAGCTACGTAACAAAGCTTTTATTTCCACAAATCATGGGTTCAAGCGACTTGTTGATGTGCCAATTCATTTCGGTAAAGAATTTGAGAATCCTATTGATATAAGTAGGTTGGTTGGTAGCACTGATATGAAGTGGTTCGAGATTGATATCAGCTATCTGAAACACCCAGTTTACAATGCATCACCTACAGGAACGTTGATATGGAGAAAATTCTTGCAGGAATTAGGAGTCACCGATTTTGTGCAAATAGTTAAGGTTGAGAAGAGTGTTGAGGACATATGTCATACCACTCGTAAGCATATGATATTAGATGATGGCTGGGATTCTCAAGAGTTAATGCATTTGTTGTCACATGTTTCCGAGACCGGTGATAAGGAAAAAGGTGTGTACCTTTTAAAGGTCCTTGATACACTATGGGACGGTTATTTTAGTGAGAAGCCTTATAAATCTTATGTTTTAAGAATCCTTCATAGTTTTCGATGGTTGGCTTCTAGTATGGATGATCAACTTCACATTCCTAAAGATTTGTTCCATAACTGTGAAACGGTGCGTGATATTCTTGGTCACAGGGCACCATACACCGTTCCAAAGGTTAGTAATTTTTGAATTTTTTGTATGATCTAGTATGATTTTATGAAACTCAAAACCCCGATTCTTTTGGTATTAAATAGGTCAGAAACGTGAAGTTTTTAAATGATGTTGGCTTGAAGAAAACAATCACTCTTGATGTTGCATTATCAATTCTCGATGTTTGGAGAGGATCTAAGAAGCCTTTTAGGGCCAGGTATAACTAGTTCAAAACTTCAGTACTATTTTTCGTGTTATTTCCTTATCTATACTATAGTTCATTTTATCTCTTGAACCGTTTATAAATTTTACATTTTCTAGGATATCGCAAATGACCAAGTTCTACACATACTTATGGAGTGAGATGGGCGTTTCAAACCATAAGATAGTGGAGACTTTGCATTCTCAAGCTTTTATATTTGTTCCACACTCGTTTGATTCTACAAATGAAGTGGTATCTGGATTATTATTAACTCCCAGTGAAGTATATTGGCATGATTCTACCGGTTCAATGGATCAGAAAACGCTAACCCAGGGTCAGTTGTATGAATACATGACTCATCGTGTTTTCAGCAAGATGTTGTCTAGTGTTTATCCCGGCCTCCATCATTTCTTTGTAAATGAGTTTGGAGTAGCTGAAAGTCCTCCTCTTCTTAGCTACCTTCCGTGTTTGCTTCAGTTATCCACTGAGAATTTGCCATCACTGGCAGCTAAAATAGTGAGTACTCTTTAATAGTTAATAGTTGTAATTTTTGCTAAAAATGTGACTTTACTCACTAATTGACCATAATCTGAATGACCCATTTTCATATACATATGTAACTTTGTCCGTAATTCTTTTGTTTCATGTGATAGGTTTTCCAAGTTTTTAAAAAATGGAGTGATGGATTAGACTCGGGGGTTTTGAGTTCTGATGATATCGACTACTTGAAGAAGAGTATGAAGGAAAAGGAAATGAGGATCCTTCCAACGGAGCAAGATAAATGGGTTTCGTTGCATCAATCCTTTGATCACATATGTTGGTGCGATGATGAGCAGCTAAGAAAGGAATTCATGAACTTGAACAACATTGATTTTCTATGTTTGAGGGATCTTACTAATGAAGAAAAACAGATGCTTCATTATAAGGTTTCTGTTCTATTTCGGAGACTAGGAATCCCGTGTCTTTCTGAGGTACTCTCTTTTATTCTCACACAAACAAAAACCTCACAATAAAGGTTTCAAGATAAGGCGGGTACATTTCTAATATTATGTTTTTGCGCAGGTTGTGACTCGTGAAGTGATACACTGTGGCCTGACAGATAGTAGTTATACGATTTCATTGGTGAGATGGGCTCTCCCATATGCTCAGCGTTACATTTATCGCATGCATCCAAATGAATATTCTCAACTCAAGATATCTGGATTCAAAAAGGTGAATTCTTTGAAAATTGTTGTGGTGGAGAAATTGTGCCAGAAGTATGCCATAAAGAGTTTTGGAATTGAATCAAAGGAGCGTGACTGCTGTTGTCTTCTACAAGACAACATCTTGTATGCAACGCACAAATCTGATTCTCACTCGCTTTTTATGGAGCTTTCTCATTTTTTACTTGTTGGGCCCCCTTTAGCAAATTTCCTTTTCTTGATTACAACTAAGGCACAGTCAGGTTTCAAAGAGGAGGATATGGAGTTATTCGTTACAAATAACCAAAAGCTGCCAAATCTCCCATGTGAAGAATTATGGTGGTCGTTAGCGTCCACATCATCACCAGAAGTGGAATCGACTACCACCAATAAGAAGTTGGGAAAAAACTCAAGTTGGCCACCTGTGCATTGGAAAACCGCACCCAGGTTAGATAAAACAACGAATCTGGATGCTGCAGAAGGATTATTTGAGAGTACCGGTGACTGGATCATCGATGAAAATCCATCCTCAACGATGCCCTTAGTAATCTTGGAAGATGATGATAAAGGAAAGAATATAGTTTCAGTTCCCCCGCAACATGTCATAACTGGGAGGGAAGGAGAACGTGCGGCTTTCAATTACTTTTCTTCCACCCTTAGTGACAAAAAGGTGAAATGGGTCAATGAGGCTAAAGAGTCCGGACTACCATATGATATTCTTGTTGAAGGTAAGGATAAAAGCCAGGAATATATAGAGGTCAAATCAACTTCAGCGGCAAAGAAGGACTGGTTTTATATAAGTATGAATGAGTGGAAGTTTGCCGTTGAAAAAGGTGAGTCTTTTATCATTGCACGCGTTGTCTTATCAGATGGTAAATTGCCTAAGATTACTAGTTATAGAAATCCGGCAAAATTATTGCAGTCAAGGCATCTTCAGCTTGCTTTTCATCCATCGTCAAAGTAGTAGAATTGCATCATAAATACACGGTGTTCGTAACGCATGGATGCTCAGGGGCGGACTTACTTGAAGGGTTTGGGGGGGCGGTGCCCTCCATGGTTCGCCAAAAAAAAATCAGTTTTTAGTGAAAAATTTGTTTTTTATTGACCATTTTATTAAAGTGCACCCCATCGTAAATTCAAATTGCCTCCCACCTTTAAGACAAACAATGTAAAAACCTTGTATTTATGTCTTCATTCTAGTGTGCACAACGACTTTTTTCAAAAGAATTTTTTTTTGCCCCCCGTCTTTAAAATTCCTGGGTCCGCCAGGCGGTTTCTGTTGGATAGTATATAGTTATGTAGATACTTATTTGTTGTCACACGAACGTAACATTGTCTGTGATATAGAATATTTGTGTCTTTGTTATCTACTCATATGTTTTATAATCAAACATGGTGTGTTGGTGTATATAATTGATGATACGTGAATCTTCAGGTACAGATTACATGTCTAAATGGCCGAGTTAGCGCCTTATGTCTATACCTATAATTAAGTATCACTAACTAAAACGGGCAAAAGACGGAAATATGATCCTATAATTATAGTGTGGCGAAACGCAAAAGTGCTTGGGATGATAATAGTATCTCGGGACTCATATTTTTTTTTTGAAAGGCAATAATTCAATACTAGAAACAAAAGCAACGAGATACACCAATTTTTTTAGAAAAACAACATTTTATTAAGCAACCAGACCAAACAAGATACAAAAAATGGCAACCCACCTTCTTAACAAGACGGTTAACAAGGATGGATCCTAAACAAACAAAGACTACTAGAATACCGAAACTAAACAACACCCCACCAATTTTTTTAGAAAAAACAACATTTTATTAAGCAACCAGACCAAACAAGATACAAAAAATGGCAACCCACCTTCTTAACAAGACGGTTAACAAGGATGGATCCTAAACAAACAAAGACTACTAGAATACCGAAACTAAACAACAATACAAATGCCTAACCAAACAAAACCTCACAAAAACTAAAACTAAAAGACAACATAATTCCAAACAAGGAAATCATGTGTCGTCTGACAAGCTAGATAGAAGTGTCCCACCATATGACCCACTCAATGAAATAACTATAAGTACAAAATATGAACTTAGTACCCTTACTGATACCCCCCAATCAATGCCTGCACACCAGGTACAAATGAGGGTCAGTGGGTCACATATACTTGCAGCAGACAGTAAATTTCACACAGATGATTTCAGACACATACACTATATCACGTTCAGTAGTAGCAGAACATATTACCCTCACAAAAACCTTACTGAATCCGAATTTTTTAAGGGTCCCATAACCATTGTTGCCAATCTATCGCTTTATATTTGTTAGATCTTCTTGTAATCCACTCGTAACTTTTTAGTTGAATATCTTGCACAATTTTATTAGTACTTGAGATTTTGTTACCAAACACACAAGCATTCCTTTCTTTCCAAATGAAGTATCCCGATGACCAAAGAACCGCTTGCCACACACTAGAGAGATCAACGGGGACATGAGCATTCCCATATGATGAGAAAAACTCGTCAATAGAGAAGGCGTTAACAATCCCTATTTTCCACCAATTAAAAATCTTTTCCCACACACTCATAGCAAGGTCACAAGTGACCAAGCTATGAGCACATGATTCCACACTATTATTGCAACTTGGGCAAAGAAGTGAATCTAACTCAATTCCTCTTCTATCAAGTTCCACGCGTACCGGTAGTCTACCTTTAAGCGCCCTCCAATTGAAGATATTAACTTTTTTAGGAACGAGCTTATTCCAAATCGTTTCTTGGTAACCGTTCTCCACTTGTAGAATTTTCTCCTCGGCCAATCTTGTTAACTCCTTGACCTTGAACTTGTCGCCCATGTCCATTTGTCCCTACAATTATTAGAAACAACAACATCTTGCAATACCCCTAATAAATCATCGAACTCCTTACAAACTCTACCCCTAATGCCTCTCACCCAATCTCATTCCCAACGCCATCCATCGTTAACCCACAACCCCTTATCCATCACACTACCCTCTTTTTTCCTATCTAAATGAAAAAGTCTAGGAAATTTATCACAAAGCCTCCGATTATCCACCCATCTATCTACCCAAAACCTAATGTCTCTCCCATCACCCAACACCCCCACAAAAGACGAAGAGAACTCTAAACCCACCCCCATCCAAGACTCCACCTGCCCTTATAATATCACACCAAACCCCTCCCCCTTCTCCCCCGACCCTCGACCCTATTTCCCTTTAACCCCCCGCAGTCACCATGAATACTTTTAATTACCCTAACCCATAACCCGTCACCTTCTTTCCTAAATCTTCACCACCACTTTCCTAGCAAAGCCAAATTTTTTGCCCTTAAGGACCCAATATTTAGCCCACCCTCCCCATAAGAAGTAATAACCGAATCCCATTTAACCCAAGAAAGTTTTTTGCCCTCACCCGACCCTCCCCCCCAAAAGAAATTTTTCCTAATTCTCTCAAGATTGTTTGGAACACTCATAGGTACACGGAACATCGAGAAGTAATACAATGGCAAGCTACCTAGAACCAATTTAACCAATGTTATACAACCCCCGAACGACATAGTTTTTGCTCTCCAATCGACCAACCGCTTTTTAAATTTCTCTACCACGGGATTCCATGCATTTACTCGCCTCATATTCTTTCCAATCGGCAACCCCAAGTAGGTAAAAGGGAATTCCCCAACGCCACAACCCATCCACGCCGCCATCTCCCTCACTTCCCCCTCGTTTACCTCAATACCATATAACTTGCTTTTACAATAATTAACACATAACCCGGATACCTCTTCGAAGCACTTAAGAATGCACATAAGAGATTTAGCGTTCTCCTTATTCCATTCCCCGAAAAAAATGGTATCATCTGCATATTGAAGATGCGACACCATGACATTGTTCCTACCCACTTTGATAACTCTAAAAATGCCATTTATCACCGCTTCATTCATAATTGCGTTTAACCCCTCCGCCGCCAAGATAAATAAGAAAAGCGAAAGAGGATCGCCTTGTCTAACACCTCTCTCGAACCCGAATTCCTCCGTAGGTGATCCATTAACAAGTATAGATATGGACGCGGACCTAAGGCAAACGTCCACCCAATGGCACCATTTCTCTCCAAAACCCATTCTTTTCATAATGTTTATCAAAAAATTCCAATTAATACTATCGTATGCCTTCTCAAAATCGATCTTGAAAATTAGCCCTTTTTCCTTCTTTTTCTTCAAAAATTCCATAGTCTCATTTGCTATAAGAACACCATCAAGAATGTATCTCCCCTTTATAAACGCGTTTTGTTCTTCCCCCACCACCATCCCAACTACCTTTTTAACCCTTTCCGCTAATATTTTTGCTATAATTTTATAATAACATCCAATAAGACTAATTGGTCAAAAGTCCCCAAGACCTATGGGATCCGACACCTTAGGAATAATGGTGACAAACGAGGCGTTGCACCCCTTTAAAATCACCATCTTTTCCCAAAAGCCCATCACATAAATAATCTACTTAAACACTATTGTATTTTGTAGGGACTAATTGTGTTAAGTTAGGAAAGTTAGTGACAATCAAGACTATAAATAGGATATTTATGTCAAGATTGTATGTATCAATATCATTCAATCAAAAGGCAAGTTAGTTACTTTCTCTCTCTAAACACACACACTATTACACCTTCATCTTCACACACTAGTCTATCAATCAAGATCTATATGCTTAATATGTGGTATTAAGAGCCAATGATTGCAGATTAGTGCTTATTTTTAGTGTTAGATTGTGTTTGTGAGATTGAGAATCAGCTTATTTTTTGCTTATTCAGAAGCTTATTCACGCTTATTCAGCTTCTCTCAGTCAAGTTTATATGCTTATTCCTGCTTATTTGCTTATCAGCTTAGTTTTTTTTAGTAAATCCAGCTTATTCAGCTTAAAAAGAAGTCAAAACAGCTTGTGCTTGAGCTTATTTCTGCTTAAATCAGCTTATTTATGTGCTTAGATGTTTATCTGTTACTCCCTCCGTCCCACATTAAGTGTCCATAGTCTAAAAGCACAAAGTTTTAGGTGTAGTAAATTGTTGCAATTATTAGTTAACCAAATGACAATTATACCCCCGATTAATATAAAAAGTCAAAGAGATTAAAAACAATTTGATTTCAGTGTACTACTCCTATAGTTTTAAAAAAATTTATTGCTAAACGCTTGGAGGCAAATTTGGCGCCACTATGTTTTTCTAACATAAGAAACAATTTTTTTGATATTGAATGAAAAGTTCCCTCCACTTTTTTTCCTAGTTTACCACGTGAACTTTGAATTTATTTTAAAATGGTCAACATATATACTTGTCCTCCACTTATTCACTAGATTTATCTTCACATCTTGCTTTCATGGTTATGGAGCATTCAACTAGTTCATGCACTAAACCAAACTTAAGCAATTCTGAACGACAAGCAATCTATGAATCTTTATTGGAAAAAAGTATCCATGGAGAATTGATACAAGGATCAATACCCGAAGTAGCAAGGAAATTCGGTGTATGTGATAGGACCGTTAGTCGCATTTGGCACCAAGCTAAACTTCAAATTCTAAATGGATCAATGGTCAATGTAACTTCAAAGAAGGTAAGAGCAGTTGGACCTAAACGGGTGCAAATAAATTTTAATGAAGTCTTAAATATTCCACTACGTCAACGAACAAATATTCGATCTCTTGCAAAATCACTTAATGTTTCAAAATCAACGATGCATCGAAGAATCAAAGAAGGTGCACTTCGACCACACACAAACGCTATCAAGCCGGTTCTCACTAATGAAAATAAAAAGACAAGGTTAGAGTTTTGTTTATCTATGATTAATCCACCATTGTCAATTGCTAATCCAACCTTTCAAGATATGTTCAATGTTATCCATATTGATGAAAAATGGTTTTACATGTCAAAACCATCAAAGCGATATTATCTTGTTCCCGGGGAGGAAGAGCCGTTAAGAACATGTAAGTCGAAAACGTTTCTCACAAAAGTCATGTTTCTTGCGGCGGTCGCACGTCCACGGTTTGATACATCGGGGAATGAAATTTTTTCAGGAAAGATTGGTATATTTCCACTCACAACCTTAGAACCGGCAAAGCGTTCAAGTAAGAATCGTGTTGCGGGAACATTGGAGATAAAACCTATTTTATCCGTCACAAAAGATGTCACAAGGTCATGGTTAATACAAAAGGTTCTACCCGCTATTAGAGCAAGATGGCCACAAGGACATATGGGTCCAATTTATATTCAACAAGATAATGCAAAGCCTCATATTGGTGTTGATGATGCCGAGTTTCTTCAAGAAGCGTCTCGAGATGGATTTGATATTCGTATTCGTTTTCAACCTCCAAATAGTCCAGATTTAAATGTGTTAGACCTTGGCTTTTTTCGTGCAATTCAATCTCTTCAAGAGCAAGAGGTGTTGGGAAACATTAATGAATTGGTTCGTGCGGTTGAAACATCTTTTGATAGAATGTCTTCACATGAACTTAACAATGTGTTTTTGACTCTACAAATGTGCATGAAAGAAATCATGAAAGTTCAAGGCGGCAACAATTATCAAACGCCTCACATCGGTAAAGCTAGATTAGAACGACAAGGAATGTTGCCACTACAAATTTCGTGTGATGCAAACTTGATAAATCAAGTTGTATCTTACTTGGCTCAGTAGACAAGAAAAATGGATCAAAAATGTGCCAAAATCAAAAAAGGTTTATTGTAGTCTACCTAGTATAGTTGACTGTTAGAAAAGCATATGCAAAAGATGTTTGTATTTTGTGTTTTGTAAAGGGGAAATGCCAATGGTCATCGTAAGTTGCTAATCTTTTGTTGATAAACAATGATGGATGTATTTTAAGTATCTTTTGTAAAGTTGGAAGTAATGTATGGGAACTTAAATTGCTTGTGTTTTTTTTCTTTCGTCAAGTACTACTACTGTGTAAATATTTCTTGATCAACTTAAATTATGGGTCATATATTTGATGGGCAAAAGTGGAAATTAAGTTATCTAGATTCCTTTATTTATTGCAATGGACACTTAAAATGGGACAACCAAAGATTCTAATATGGACACTTAATATGGGACGGAGGGAGTATTATAGATCCTAGATGAGTTCTAAACGATCTTAAAAAGTGGTATCAGAGCTTGTTGCTTTGAGAAACTTTGCTAGAAGATATGGATCAAGATTTTGTACACATGGTGGCTGCATCTAAAGTTCCTATGCTCAAACCTGGTGAGTTTGAGTTGGGGAAGATGAGGATTGAACAATACATTCAGATGATAGACTATGCACTGTAGGAGGTCATAGAGAATGGTGCAACCTTGCCAAAAACACAAGTTGTTGAAGGTGTTACAACATTGATGCCTATTACTTCTGCTAAAGATAAGGCTTAGAGAAGATTAGAAGTGAAGGCTAGAAGTACTTTAATGATGGGCATTGATAATGAACATCAGTTAAAGTTTAACTCCGTTAAAGATGCTAAGCAGTTACTGGAAGCTGTTAAAAAGAGATTTAGTGGGAATGCAGCTACACAGAAGACTCAAAGGAATTTCTTAAAGCAGCAATATGAAAACTTCATTGCTCCAAGCTCAGAGATGCTTGATCAAACCTTTGATAGGCTTCAAAAGCTTGTAAGTCAGTTGGAGTTTTTGGATGAAAAGCTTTCACAAGAAGATGTTAATAAAAAATTATTAAAAAGTTTGTCACCTGAATGGAGCACACATGCTGTTGTGTCGAGGAACAAAGCTGATTTGGATACAATGAGCATGGATGATCTCTACAACAACCTCAAGGTGTATGAACCCTAAGTCAAAGGGACATCTAGCCTAAGTTCAAGCACACAGAACATGACTTTTGTGTCCTTTTCAAATAACAACACTAGCAGCTCTAATGAAGCAATTAATGCTGCTCATGGAGTTACTACTGCTAGCACTCAAGTTAATACTGCTTACTCTACAAATATTGATAACTTAAGTGATGCTGTTATTTTTTCATTCTTTGCTAGTCAACCAAATAGTCCTCAACTTGCACATGAGGACTTGCAACAAATCTATCCTGATGACATAGAAGAGATGGAAAATGGCCATGTTGACTATGTGTGATAGGGCTTAGAAGGTTTTTAAAGAATACAGGAAGGAAGCTTACTGTTAATGGCAATGAGACTATTGGTTTTGATAAGTCCAAAGTGGAGTGCTATAACTGCCACAAGAGGGGACATTTTGCCAGGGAATGCAGAGCTCCAAGAAATCAAGACAGTAAGAACAAGAAAAGCTCAAGAAGGAGTATGCATGTGGAAATATCTTATTCTACAACTTTGGTGTCATGTGATGGTCTTGGTGGATATGACTGGAGTGATCATGCAGAGGAAGGGCCTAATTATGCACTCATGGCTTTCTCATCTTCTAGTTCTGACTCAAAGGTATCCAATGATTTAAATTGTTCAAAATCTTGTATGGAAACTGTTAAATTACTTAAATCTTAAAATGATCAACTATTAAGAGATTTAGAGAAATCTAATTTAAAGGGTTTTTATGTTATAACAGGGGTTAGAATCAGTGGAAGAAAAACTTGAATTTTATAAAAAGAATGAGTCTGTTTATGTAGAAAAAAATAATTGGCTTAAAATGGGATATTCAAGTAGGAGAAATAACTATTAGAGAGCTTAGGAAGAAGCTTTGCGAAAAATCAAAAAGAAAAAGATAAGCATTCAATTTAAGTAGATAAAATTTGAAAATAGCATTTTAAAAGTTTAGACAAGCTCATAGAGTGTCATATAGTTGACAATTGCAAGAAAGGTTTAGGCTATGAAAATTATAATGCAGTTCCACCTCCCTACACAGGAAATTTCATGCCGCCAATACCTATTTGTTCTTTTTACTATTTAGATGAGGTTTGGTTAATAAGCCTATAGTTTGAGAAACAGTAAAGCTATGCCTAGGAAGAAGAGCCTAAGGAAGTTAGGAAAAGTAAATGATGCCCCAGATTATTGGAAGACTAGGTAGTCAGACTAGTGAGAAGAAAATGTGTCTGCAAACAAAAACTGAAGAAGAAAACAGTTAAGCTAGTATGCTAAACAGAGTTTGTCAAACCTAACACCAAGAGAAAACTGCTAGGAAAAACTGTTAAAACAATTGGCAAACATAGGCCAAAACACTTCACAGTCCAAGAGGCTCAAAGAAAATGGGAGCAACATGATATCTCAAAAACTAGAAGCAATTTTGAGATGTTTTTAATAAGGCCTATTATGTGTGTGGAAGCTTTGATCATTTGCATGTTGATTGCAATTACCATTAAAAACAGTTTCAAAATCAAAGGATGGTAAAACTTGTTTGGAATAATGTTCAAACGGTAAATTAACAAAACTTTATTAAAAAGACTCACCCCTGTACTAAAAATAACATGGTTCCAAGAGCAGTACTAATGACGTCTGGCTTAGTATAAGTTATTATTGCTAGACAAGTTAAGACTGCTCACACAAAAACAACAGTGGATGCTGCTAGACCAATGTCATATCTTTCTAAAACAACACATTCAACTGTTAAGAGGCCCATTAATAAGAACACATCATTTAAAAACAGTAATATTAATCAAAGGGTTAATACTGTTAGGGGTAAAGAAGTTAATGACTATACTAGCAGATAGGCCAAAAGCAATAGTTAATGCTGTTAAGGGAAATAATGTTAATGCTGTTAAGGCCTCAGCTTGTTAGGTTTGGAAACCAAAGACTAAAGTTTTAGACCATGTTTTTAAACACAACAGTGCACCAATCACCCTAAAGAAATTTGATTATATTGATGCACAAGGCAGATCCAAGTCAGTGATGGCTTGGGTCCCAAAAAAACTGATTTTCTTATCTCATGTGTAGGGCAATCCACAAATGGATTTACAGGATCAAGGAGTGATTGATAGTTGAGGCTCAAGGCACATGACAGGGAACATGTCCTATCTTTACAGAATTATAAAAGAGAATAGATGGGATATGTTTCTTTTGAGGGAACCCCTAAAGGAGGAAAATCACAGGAAAAGGTAATATTAAAACTGGTAATCTAGAATTTTAGAAAATTGTATTTTGGAGAGAGTTAAAGTTAATCTCATTATGTCCTCACAAATGTGTGATAAAAAGAATAGTGTTCTTTTTAATGACACTGAATGTATTGTTTATCTCCAAACATTAAGTTAATTGATAAAAGTCAATTTTACTTAGAGTTCCCAGAAAATACAATATGAATAAGTGATGAATTAAAAAACATAGTTCCTAAAAGAGTTTAACTTGCCTTTTTTTCAAAGCCCATCTGATGAATCTAAACTTTGGCGTAGAAGGCTAGCTCATTTAAATTTTAAAACCATGAATAAATTGGTTAAGAGGAAATCTATCAGAGTTTTACCTTCAAACTTTTTTGAAATGATCAAACTTGGTTTGCTTATCAAAGGAAAGCACACAAAGCCTCGTTGTAAGTCCAAAACAGAGAACTCAACAGTCTCCTTTACATTTTTTGCATAGGACTATTGTTTGGTTCCAACAGTTATTGAAGCTTATGAAGAAAATGTATCGTGTAGTTGTCATAGATGCTTATAGTAGGTTACCATGGGTTTTTCTATCTAGATACAAAGGATGAAACTAGTGCATTCTTAAGTCCTTATAACTGGGATAGCAAACTAGTATATCACAAGGTTCAGGCGATGAGATGTGATAATGGAACTGAGTTCCAAAAACAAAGAAATGAATCGAGTTTTGTAAGATGAAGGGAGTTTGAACAATATATGTTACTAAAGAACTCCTCAACAAAGGAGTATTGCGGAAGGGAGAAAAGGGACACTAATTTGAGGCTGCTAAGACTATCTTGCTGATTCTAATTTTGCAACTACTTTTTGGACAGAAGCAGTTAATACTGCTTGCTATGTGCAAGATAGAGTGTTAGTATTTAAGCCTCAAAACAAGACCCCCTACAAACTTTTTTATGGTAGAACACCAACTTTAAGTTTTATGAGACCATTTAGGTAACCTGTTACCATTCTCAATACCATAGGATCAATTAGGCATAATTGAATATGGTAAGGCCCTGATGATGTTTTTTTCTTTGTGGATACTCTTTGATAGTAAAGCCGTGTTAGAGTTATGACAATAGTATAAGAACAAAGGATAGTGGAAGAAAACTTGCATAATTAGGAGTTAGTTGAGAGTACACATACTGCTTAGGTATAGGACCAGATGGGCTATTTGATAATGAAAAACCATATTGAGGGAAAGGTTTTTACAATGTGCAAAACAAGTTAAACTTATATAAAAGAATATTACTACTTGCTTAAGTCACTATTACTACTGCTATTTTAAGTTCCTACTAGCGTATAATCATTATTTGTATTGTGCGTTCACGGAGGGTAATATTTGAGACAGTTTGTAAAGCTTGAGATCTAGAAGTTATAAATCTAGTTATGCATTGTGTAAGGATCAAAAGTTGCATATGTTCACAGTCCCTAATGGATAATGACCAAAAAGGGGAAGATCTTACCAGATGATTGATATGCTTTGCAACTTATTTAAGTAGTGGTAAAGCATGCATGGAACAAGAATTGAAGGCTTCATTGTATTTGAAGAAGTATCAAAAGTTTCATAGGAGATCTTAAGTAAATGGGAAGATTAGAATCTGTTTCATTCATGGAAGATCAGATTTGAAGATGTACAAGATGTTCAAGTGCATAGTTGAAGACAAAGCTTATTATTCAATATAAGGAATATATTTGCTAAGATTAAGCTATATATGGATCATCTGGAATTAGTTTAAACTGTTTTGTTTTGTCATCATAAATAGGGGAATGTTATGTCCCAATCTGATTAATATTTTAGCGCCCTCTAAGGAGGTGGTATCCAATCTGGATAGATCCAAACTAACTAACACAAGAGGAAACAATGAATGAACAATAAAGTTATGCGGAAACAAACTTATACTGCTAAGAAAAAAAATGCGAATGAAGCAAAACTTTATTCTATTAATCTGCTAGATTACAGATTACTAACTATATATCTTGGTGAAACTTGTATATAAAAACTTATATCTAACTAATGCCTCTGCAGATTACAAGAGACTAACTATATATCATTGTGAGAACTTAATAAAAAAAATTATATCTAACTAATGCCGTAGAGGTCCTTTTATACACCAAAGGAAACCTGAATGGTGCTACAAGAACGAGTTTATGTGATTCATAGCATATCTATTCCTAATATATCTCATACATATTCACAAAAGCAGAGACTTAACTTCATATGCTAGCATAGCTAACTTAACTAACTAACTTAGCACTAACAATACTGGCAGTACTAACAATGTACTGGCATTAAGCTAACTATTTATAACTACAGTACTAATAACATATCTATTTTTAACAATCTTTATCAGCAGCACTAAGTCTTCACTAACAGTACTAACTACAACTAGCAGCAATAAGTTGTAGAGACTTCTGAATCCCAACTATCCTCCCCTAAACATGATTGTTCACTTGTTAACCTTCATGTTTCTTCAGTATAAGCTTCTTGAACGTTAGGAGGATGTATTCAAACACACTTCTATTCTTTAATCCTTTCTTTGTTGAACTTGAGCTCTTAGAAATCTTAAAATTCTTTAACTTCTCATTACAACATCTCAACAAACTTGCAACACACCTACACAGCAACACCAACTAAGTTGGCTTTGTAGTTTTTGGCAAAGTAATAGCCATAAACGGATTTGATGTTTCTTTACTAGTAGCCGTTTGCTCTGGAATAGCCAATGCTTCATTGTAATAACATGGTGCATTGATAACCATATAGTTTTGAGTAAACTATTAACTATCAACAGATTTGAGATGTATTTAACAAGAGCCGTTTGCTTTGGACTAGCCAACTCTTAACTGTGAAGCATGGTGAGTTGAGAACTATATAGTTTTTAGCAAACTATTAGCTATTAACGGATTTGAGAAGTCATTACCAGAAGCCGTTTGCTCTGGACTAGCCAGTTCTTGATGTTTGTTAAACATGGTGAACTGATGACCATTTGTTGTGTGGTGATAAAACCAACGCTTAAAGATCCTTCTCTCCTCCATCATGGATTCCATGCTGATCAATCTACTTTTGAATGAATCAAGCAAGTTAAGCATCCTTCACATGCAGTCCCCATCTACATACCTCAAAGAAAGCATTCTCTCCAGTGGGGGTTTTTTATTTTTCTTTTTGAAGAGTGGATACTTCCGTTCTGCAAGCATATGAAACATCATACACTCTTCCATATCAAGGTATGAACACCATAATTTTCATATAAATCCTATCTTTTAAGATTCCATTTTCGTTGATTATGCCAGAGTCAACTTCTGTATTTGCATCAAACATTGTCCTTAAATCTCCCCCAAAGAACTAGATCAACACCTTCTGGAGTAATTGTTTCAAACCTCTTCATCACCAGATTATATAACTCCACAAGATCTAGCCTATCAAACCTTGTCACCAGTTTCAAAAAGGTTTTAATACCACCTAAACTACCATCAGATCAAAAGATTCTGTATCTATGCACTCTGCTCCTATGTCTCGGTTAAACTCATAGAATTTTGATTCCCCATTAATAATTTTGAAAACGCTCTCTAGGAATTCATAACTATTATTCTCTTCATCAGGAAGCGATCACAGAAAAGCTTTTAGTTGTTCTTCCTCTTCAAGATCAGAGTCTGTCTTTTGCCTTTTAGACGTCTGTTGTAAGCTTCATCTTAGTCCTTACTTCCTGCCTGGTCTTTTTCTCTGGAACTATCTTCATGTCCTTCGTGCTTAACTTTTCACAATTTAGTACTGTTAGGGGTTCTATCAAGAACCTCTCCTTAGTTGAAGTCTCATCACCAGTTATCCTTTTCAACTCCATCTTCTTTATCATTCTTTCTTCTTTAGCAGAACCGAATAGGAACAAAATCTTGAACATACTTCTTTGTCTTTCCATAACATACCTTGGGATATCCTTCAAATGACGTTGCCTTTCAGCTGAGAGTGATTTGTAACTACCCAAGTTCTTTCTGATTGTATACTCCTCGATTTCTCCCGTTGCAGCTTCGCTGCAAACAATGCATCATCATCAATCCCTGCTTGAACTGTCATCATACATCTCAGCTATCGCAGCCTAGATGCTTCTTCTTCCCTCTTTCTTTCCCTTTCCACCATCAGCTTGCCAAGTCTACTTTTAACTGTCTGACAATTTTTTTGCCCATCTCTTACAAGCTAGCAGCATCAAAATCACTTTTAGTCATCTTCTTTGCAGGCTCAGGGTCTTCTAAAACACCTTTTCCTTTGTCTTTAGGATCAATTTGTGGGAAGTAGGCTTCAGGGTTCAAGATGATCTTAATCAGTATATTGAAGAATCTCATCATCTTTAATTGACACTCATCGGCAAAAGAAAATAAAAAACGAGAACAAAAATAAAACTCTTTTTCCGTAGCTTTCTCTCATTTCATCTTAATCAAAAGTTTGAGCATGGTATATCCTTTCCTCTCAAATAAATTGAGTTGTTGTAGAGGAGTTCTAGGCTCAACAGCACTATCTTCTTACCTAGCAGCATCAACATCTGGCCTAGCAGTACTAAGTTCTAGCCTAGTAGTACTAACTATTTTAGGTACAGCAGTACTAACTGTTCCTTCAATACTTCCTCCTTTCTCACCACTGCCCTTGTTAAACTCATTAGTTTCATTACTTTGCCTCCTTTATTTTACAACATCCTCTATTTCCATGTAATCCTTACCATCAGCATCAAGATCATCAAAGGCATCCAAAGTTGGTTCAGGTTCAGGTTTGGCAATTTTCCTCCCTTGTTTGGATACAGACTCCTTCCTACCTAATTTTCTCTTCATAGATAACCTAGACACACTCCTTAACCATGTCCTATGGTGTGAGATAACTAGGTGACTCTTTTTCTTCTTTAGCTTATTGATTCTTGTCTTTAATTTAAGGATCTCAGCAGCCTGAGCATCCTTGGAAGCTTCCAAAGCAAGAACCCTCTTTGACAAGTTAGTGCAAAGAATATATAACTCTTCTAGGGTCATGCCACCCCTAGCTCTATCAGATGTGGGACCAC
>BQNB010065183.1:0-35032 GCA_026074375.1 Tanacetum coccineum | reverse complement strand
GAATGAAGGCAAAGATGAATTAGATAAACGATGAGTGTTATACAGTTTTTGTTGAATGTAAATCAAGATTTATAGATTGGTGTCATGACTGAGATTTTGATTGTTCATATCTATATATGCTTGATCATGAATTCATGATCCATAATATTTTTGTACTACTTATTTTGTTTTAAGGTTTCCATATTGTTTCATATCCACAATAAATAAATGGGACCTATACTTTAGTTAATAATTCATATTTGAAGGTCTGAACCTCTGAATATGTGATATTTGAATTCAGCTAAGCTGGAAATGGAGCGGCAAAGAAGTGCTTTAGGACACGAGGGGAGCTGAAGCGACCGAGCAATGGAACTGGTTTGAGTACTTAGGAAGATCACCTTTCCCACATTGTTGCGATAGGGAGCCCGTTATTGTTGATCTTTTGCCCGAAACTCCTTACACTATGCATGTCCAAGATTGTTGCAAGTCAGGTGTATTATCATTATTCATCCAAGATCATGTACACTTGTGGGAATGATACGTTGTTTGGGAGTGCGTTTACAAGATGATTATCTGATTATTGCGTTTTGAAAACGCAATTAATCAGTTTTTAGTGTTTGGTAATATCTTCTTCAAAAGTGCTTATCTACGTTGTCAAGGTCTCAAAATGGCAATATGGAAAAGCAGGTATGGACAAGGGCGGAGCTATGTGGAGTTTGGGGAGGGTGGTGGCCCTCCTAAAAAAAATGGCAGTGTACTTTTTATGCTAATTCTATGTAAAACATTTATATTATACCTTATGGCCCTTTAAATATAGAAGAATTATCTCAATGGCCCTCCTAGAAATTATGTTGTAGTCCGCCACTAGGTATGGACATGCTTTTGCAAAACGCAAAAAGGGTCTGTTGTCCAAATTACAAAAATGCCCTCCGGTTATTATAAACTATGTACCTCTTGTTCGCTTCTTGAGCAATTTCTGTTTGATCCTCATCTACCATTAATATTGAGATATACTGTAATATATTGGTTCTAACCAATTTGTTCCAACTAAATACAAGTCATCACCTTGGGCATATATGAGTTTGTGTATAACTAGATTTAATTCATAGAACCGTTTGGGATGATTTGTATATTGGCATGATGCGAGGATGAATTTGAGGATAAGTTTCACGCTGAAGTTAAGGTTTGGTAAGTATGAAAGTATTTTTGTTAAAGTTGTTTATCTAGAAAAAAAAACTACTCTTATGTAAAGATTGTTTTGATTACTTTATTAATTAAATTAAGGTGTTTTTTATAAAAAAGTTAAGGTGAGGTGAAAGAGTAGCAAATTATGGCTGAAATGTACATAAAAATGTTTTATTTAAAACGTACTAAGTAATAGTTATAAACAAGTTTGACCATGTATAAATGTGTCTACTTTAATCATTTTACCTATTAATCTAAACAAATAATTTGATTTGTCAAACACTAAAACATAAATTATCTGATTATCACGATTTCAAACAACATAATCAAATCCAAACACTATTTATCATAATCACGTTTTGTAACCGCTGATTATCTAGTTATTCATTTTTTAAAACGAATAATCTATTTTTAATAAGCAATTCCAAACACCCCTAAGGCTCACGAACAAAGTTCACTTTTTTTTTAGTTTTTGACCAACTTTTCTGGTTTTTTTTATGGACGTGAGACATAACATGTAGTTATTCCCCCTTTATTGCATCGCCTGCTAAAAAATGTTGTGATATACTCGTGCAAACCAGCGGTTTTAGGAGTATTAAAAATAAAAAAACTAAAAATTAATAAAAATATATCAAGATGTTGAATTAAAGAGCATAAAATTTTAAATATATGGTGAAATTAAATCATAAAAAATAAATAGATAAAAGAATATTTCAATTTAAAAATAAAGATGATTTTTTATTTAAGAAGTGTCACTTTAAGATGTGATTTCCTAAAATGAGATGGATGGTCGCACATAACAAAAAGTTGTTACAAAATGTTGTACATAAAATGAGATGAATGTGTTTTTGTTAAAAAGATATATTTTATTTTCAAAAAAAGAAAAAGAAAAGTCTGAAGTTTCAGACTTTCTAAATATGAAAGTATTCCAAATGCTTTATAATGTAGTATATATATAGATTATAAAGCAACAAGTTTAGCTAAAAAAATTCTTGAATTTAGATTGAAAAGGTTCACTTCAAAATCACATATAAGTTTGCATTACGGATTGGGAGTTTTATTAGCAAAACCGATCTCTCTGGAAAAATTACATTAAAAAAAACATTGAAGATGATTAACAATTTCGCGGGTCAGCGAGTCGCACTATGTACATAATTTTAAATTAGACTCGTCATAACGCACGGTCACTTAATCCCTCGTTAGATTGATATGTTGATTTTTCAAAAATGGATGCTATAGGAAGATGTGACGATGGGTCATGAAGTATTTATTTCCATCCAATTATTGGAAATACTAGTAAGCATCAATATCAACTTTACTCTTGCATGGCTCCCATCGTTTTGATGATGCAATTATTGTAGTTGTCTGTACTACCTCATTTAATAACAAACAATAATCAAACACGTACATTATTTTTAGAAATTTTGTTCACACCCGTGTACCACCAATCTTACATTATATTTTACAAATGTCTTCAACGACACTTCGACTCACAACTTCTTGGTTAGGAGACACAAGCGCATATCATCATGGCAGACATAGGGTGTTCCCGGGGGTTCACGGAACCCGATGGATGTTTTCCGCTAAGTGTAATTTTTTGTTAAAAATCACGATATCTCCGAAATGAATTTGGTCCCTAAACATTGCGTCACATAAAATGAATTTGGTCCCTAAACATTGTGTCACATAAATACATGTATTGTTTAATTAGTTAGTCTACAAATATGTAAAAAAAATGCATATCTTCTTGATTTGTTTACCACAATATTATATAAGAAATCGTATCTTACCTGATAAAGTGATAGGTCCGCTCCTAAATAGTAAATACCACTAGGCACCTTAGGCAAATTTACCTGCAGCATGACGATAATAAGTATATATACTTAATCATTGAGCATCTCTTGTCATAATTCCTTTGTTAAGATGTTGATTATTGACCATAAGAGTTTTAGACTTTTGCTTACTCTCATGCTCATCTTATTCACACTTATGTTCGATGAAGTAATTGATGTTCAAGCACAACGTGGATTTCTTCCTGAAACTGAAAGTATGTATTTCTATATACAACGCTATTTTATATCATGTTATAATCGTAGGTGGTTTGACTCTTGTTTATGTATGTATTAAGAAAAACTCGTTTGAGTTGTATAAGATTCATGTTCTGGGAGCAACAAATTTGAATAAAACCTCAGTTTCGTTAATAAGTCCTGTATTCTCTTGCAGTGACTGCTCTTAAGGATATAGCTAAGGAATTGCGTAAAAATGACTGGAATTATAGCCTGAATCCATGTGATAATGCTTCGAACTGGAACTGGAGAACAGAAAATAGGAGCGACATGCCTTCCTTTAAAAACATTCTTGAGTGTAACTGCTCCTACCCCGGCGGTGTTTGTCATGTGGTTTCCTTGTATGTTGCTTATTTCATCCTCACCTATACATCACCGATATGTTTGCTTATTTAGGACTTTTGATGATTACCAAAACCAATCTATGAAGTTTCATGATAATGTAGTTTGTAACAGTATAACTTCACCAAGATGTCATAGATTAAAGTTCATGAAAAAGAAATAACCTGTTGCTAAATGTGTGTGTGTGTTTTTTTCTTAGTCACTTTGTTTTGAACTTACAAGCATGAGACTTTACTCAAGGGGCAGAATATTGCTGTTTGAACAGAGTTCTCAAGGGGCAGGATCTTGATGGTGTTCTTCCACCATCACTAGCAAAGCTACCTCACATAAAAAAGATGTAAGAAAAAGACCTACTGTTAGTAACACAGCCTATGTACCAATTACATACTGATTCAGATATGATGCTTTTGGTGCAGTGATCTAACTCGTAATTACCTAAATGGTACCATACCACGTGCATGGGCTTCAACCAAGCTGGAGTACTTGTGAGCCTTTTTCCTGTTGTATTTAAAATTTCTTTTTGGAGTATCTATATGAATATCAGTTTCTTACAGAATTGTAATCTAGGTCTGTTACAGTGAATCGCTTGTCAGGAAGGATTCCACCATACTTGGGCAATATAACCTCACTTATATATGTGTATGTTCTCACAGTCTTGCTGTATCTTTTACACACACACAATTTAAAATTGGTCTTCTAATCCTAATTGCATAAAAAGATAAACCAGTATTTAGCAACAACAGCAAAAAATAAAGAAGAAGGAAGAAACAGAGTTTACAGAATTAATGATTTAAGTTGATTAGGAACCAAAAAAGTTACTTATATATTAGCTCAGCCATAATTTTGAAAGGTTATTACTTTCAATTAAATTTTATAAGTTGTTACTTTAAATCAAAGTTTTTGAAAGTTGGTCAAATTAAGCAAGCATCTTTAAAAAAACATTGATCGGTTTTTCTAGCCTAAAAAGAGTCAGTTAAATATAAATCTCACTAAATTTTCTTGTGTAGTATGAAATTAGCTAATACAATTTTGTGTATGTTTTATTATGTGCCTTATATCCAGTTGTGTTTGATGAATAAATGAATACCAGGAGCCTGGAGAGCAACATGTTCTCTGGAACCATTCCAGCTGAGCTTGGAAAACTTGAAAACTTAGTAAACCTGTAAGCCATTTATTTACAATAATTTTTCCTGACTATGGTAATCGAGAAAATAGTTATCTATATATACGGATTTATTATTTATCAAAACCGACCGTAGGACGCTTCATGCAAATTATCTCTCTGGGGAGTTGCCGGTGGAACTTAATAATCTCACCAACTTGGCAGAACTGTATGCACACTTCACCCTTCCAAACTGATACTTACAAAAGTTCCATTTGCTATACAGTTTTTTTTTTGTCCTTTTTTGGTTATAGTTATGATAGTTATCACTACCCTTGCGCAGCCGGTTAAGTAGTAACAACTTTACTGGAAAAATTCCAAGCCTTGAAAGTTTACTGGAGAAAATTCCAAGCCTTTGAAGCTGGGAAACGACTTGAGAAATGTAAGTTGTGCAAAAGTATCAATACTTGTAAACAGCAGTTTATTCTGCGTACGTGAATTAAGTGCTCGCAGCAGAAATGCAAGGAGGAAGTGGGCTGGAAGGAACAATACCAGAAAGTATTTCTCTACTGAACAATTTGACTGAATTGTAAATCACATAAATTCCCTCTCAGGATTTTGATTTCTCTTTATTCATGCACGTACCAATCTTCACGTTTTTTTTTGTTCTGTATGCAGAAGAATTTCTGATTTAAGTGGTAGTGGTTCACTTTTTCCGAATCTAAGTAGCTTGACAAATATGAAAACTTTGTAAGTCGTTGTATGATTTACAAATGTAATTACTATTTGTTTATTTATTTTTATTTTTTCATCTTTAAGAACAATAATGGATGTTACAGGATGTTGAGAAGCTGTAATCTAAATGGGGCGATTCCTGCTGACTATTTATCACAAATGTCCAAATTGAAGTATCTGTAATAGTTCTTGTCTTCCAAATTTGGATCAGTACCTATTTCAAACCACTTTCGTTTGTGTTTACTACTTTATTATTTGTTTAAACATCTTTCAAAATATATAATTATATTTGAACAGAGATCTCAGTTTCAACAATTTGAATGGAGATATACCAGATCTACAAGGGCTATCATTACTAAAACACATGTAAGAAGTATATATGATTTACTTTTTCTCCCATGTGTTGTTTCGACTAAACTTCCAAATTATTATTTTTCTTAATTGAGATATAGATCATTTATATTCTCAGTAATTTTCCACTCTTAATTAAGTTATTTATATCATATTTTTTGTTACATTGAAATTGTATAAGTAAACAACAAATCGAAGAGACATAAATGGTAACAAAATATATCTTAAAATGATCAGGTATCTCACTGGTAACTCTCTCAACGGTACAGTTCCTAAGTGGATCGTAGATGGAACTGGAACTGAACGGTACTGAGTTTTTAAGCTTCATTTCAGCATTTCTTTTATATGACATCTGACTTACTCCTCTATTTACAATCTTTAACACCCAACCTCTACTTAATTGCTCTCTTAATACTTTGTACATACTAGGACTGAAAACCTTTATTATTAGGATTATTTTTCTTATATGGTTGATTGTATTATTAACACAGTGTCGTAGATCTATCCTACAACCATTTTAGTAAAGAAAATGTACCTACATCTTGTCGTGAATCATTGTAAGTTTCCAGCTTTCAAATGCTCCTTTCCTATCCGCATACACCTTGAAGTTAAAGTCTATAAACTCTTCGTTTACTAGGAACTTATTTAGAAGCTACACTGGTGGGAATGACTCGTAAGCTTACATATACTCAATTTTTGTTCTTAGAGTGTATGAAATTATTTTTTAATGGATATAGATAACGTTTTTTTTATGTGTGTTATTTGCAGAGACGTTGCAAGCTGTCTTGGCAACAATCCTTGCTTCAAAGGTGAGCGTTGAGCGACACTCTTTCCTGTGATGCTGCACTTCATTTTTCTACACCAAATATCTATTGATATTGTGTATCTATTTTGTTGGTTCAGATTATTATTCAGTTTATATTAATTGCGGCGGACCAAACGCTACTATTGGAAACAAGGTTTACGAAGCAGACCAGGATCCAGGAGGAAATACAAAATTTTACCATGACCCTAATAGTTGGGGATTTAGTAGCACAGGAAGTCAATTAGATGTTAATAAAACTGAATATATCTCAACTAATGTATCTATCCTCACTATGAACAACTCCAAACTTTACACCCAGGCTCGCCTCTCTCCGTTCTCTCTCACTTATTATGGTCGTTGCTTAGCAAATGGAAACTATACTGTGACTCTACACTTTGCAGAGATTGTTTTCAGAGATAATCAATCATACAAGAGTCTGGGAAGACGTGCTTTCGATGTTTATATACAGGTTAATTGGTGTTATTATTTAAATTCCACTATGTTAGGATACTACCAGTTCCTTTCCGTTATTTTCTCTTGTATGTGACAATATATAACACTTTGGATTTGACGAAACATATGAGACACTTCCCTCAAGGATGCAAAAGACTTGTCTTAACTTGATTTTATATTTTGTTTTTTCAGGGTGAAAATGTATTCAAGGATTTTGATATCAGGCAAAAAGCAGGCGGGGTCGATAAGGCGGTAGAAATACCTATAACAAAAGTTAGGGTAATTAATAAAACACTGGAAATTCGCCTACAATATGCTGGGAATGGTACAACCGCAGTTCCAGTTAGAGGAGTATTTGGACCTCTGATATCTGCCATTTCAATCGAGTCTGGTATGTATACTGTCCATAATTCTAACTTAACAATTAGTAACTGTAATATTATCATATCTTGTTTTGGGTAAAAGGTTTTTACACCTGATGAATATAATCAGTTTAAGTGACTTATTGATATTTTGATTTTGTTAGAATTCAAGCCTCCAACTCATCACAAAAGAATATTCATAGTCCTTGGATCGGTGGCTGCGGCATTGTGCCTTATTCTCATAATAGCTGGTATTGCATGGCAAAGGGGTTATATAGGGGATCGAATATCTAGGGAAGAAGGTGTGTGATTACTACTTGGTAATATAAATTTGTATTTCTCATAGACATTGACATTTTTCTTGTTAATGGTCTTACTACAAATAGAACTTGCAGCACCTAAACCATATTAAAGAAATATAAAGACTCAATTGACACACTAAACTATGTTATATATACTTTGTACGTGTCTTTACAGAACTAAGAGGATTGGATTTGCAGACTGGTGTGTTTACATATAGACAACTGAAAGCCGCCACTGATAACTTTTCGGAATCAAATAAACTTGGTGAGGGTGGTTTTGGATCCGTCTACAAGGTAATTCTATAAATATTCTGATTTCTTCATTGACATACTATCACTTCAAACTATGCAACCTTCAAAATTTGGGTGTATAACTTGTTCCAATGTAAAAGATAACAGACGAAAGAAAGTTTACTCAATATATATCCTTAATTTATAAATTTCAGGGTGCACTACTAGATGGAACGCTTATTGCTGTGAAGCAACTCTCTTCTAAATCAAAGCAAGGAAATCGTGAATTTGTGAATGAAATAGGGATGATAGCTGGTATTCAACACCCTAATATTGTGAGGCAAATCAAAGCAAGGAAATCGTGAATTTGTGAATGAAATAGGGATGATAGCTGGTATTCAACACCCTAATATTGTGAGGCTACATGGTTGTTGTGTAGAACGTAACCACTTACTGCTTATTTACGAGTACATGGAGAATAATTCTCTAGCGCATGCCCTTTTTGGTATAATCTTTTTTCTCCCATAGTACTTTTGAAGTTCCACTTTTCATGTTATACTTTTTGCTAGTTGTCCAATATACTACTCTAAATGACTGAAACTAACATATCAATAACTATATAGTGCTGACATGGTCACATACATATCTTTAGTTGGCACATTTTTCATGAAATAAAATGTAAGACATTTTAAAATGGAACACATAATACAATCTGGCTTAATATTCCGTATTTTTTTATGTCTATTTCTCAGGAGCTAATGATCCGTACTTGTATAAATTGCAAGTTTAAGTAAAGTAGAGCAAATATAAATAGAAACTGGATATTCTTAATGTTATTGTTATATCTAACCGAACAGAGGTTTCTCGATTGTGATTTTTTTATTGAATCTCAGAGAAAAATAACTCTAACATAGAAATCGATTGGCCCACAAGACAACGAATCTGTATTGGCATTGCAAAAGGCTTGGCATTCCTGCATGAAGAGTCGGTGCTTAAAATGGTTCATAGGGACATCAAAGCTACAAATGTACTATTGGATACCAACCTCACTCCAAAGATCTCAGACTTTGGTTTGGCTAAGCTCGATGAAGAAGAAAACACCCACATAACCACTAGAGTTGCGGGAACTATGTGAGAAATATTCTTGTTGATCTTTTTGCAATAAGGTGCAATCTCTTTTACTCTTTCAACATTCATTTTGATTTTGGTCCTACAGAGGGTACATGGCACCGGAATATGCATTATGGGGTTTCTTAACCTACAAAGCAGATGTATACAGTTTTGGGGTTTTAGCATTGGAAATCGTTGCTGGAAAGAATAATATAAAATTTCAGCCAAGTGAAGATTACTTTTGCCTTCTTGATTGCGTATAAATTCTTCTTTTATAAACTACGCTATTTCACCCTTTGTCTTTAGAATTAAATGACAAGGTCTTAAGATAAATATATTTGTTGTTTTTAAGGCGGCTTTTATGGAACAAAAGGGAAGTTTGATTGATTTGGTGGATCCAAGGTTGGGTTCGAATTTCAACAAAAAAGAGGCGGTGCGAATGATGAAAATTGCTTTACTCTGCACCAATCAAACACCGGGTCTTAGGCCAACAATGTCAGAAGTAGTGAATATGCTCGAGGGTCGTACCAAAATGATGGAACTTGAAGATGACTTGAGGTTTCAACCACTCAGAGGGAAATTTGAAGAGATGCATTCACAAAAGTCTGATGATCAACTGCAGAATTCTGATTTACCTACGTCTTCAAGCTCGCACGACCTGTATCCCAAGAGTGAAATTTCTGAAGAAACATATTGACATATACGTGAGTAAACAAAAATGCTTTTATATCCCGTTGATGATTGGAAGGGTCATTTACTTTGTGATTTAAGTCACTATGCATGCGTGTAAGAAATATTTATTAAACAATCGATCAATATAAACAGTTATGTCGAGTAAAGGAAACCATCAAATCCCTGGAAAGGGTCATTTACTTTGTGATTTAAGTCACTAAAACATGCGTGTAAAAAATGTTTATTTTCCGTTCCGCATGTTTTATTGGTCGTGCGGGTGACTGCCAAATTGATACAGGAATATCAAAGGAAAGCATCCGCATCAATTAAAATCTTATCATCACCTATTTCTTATAAAATGTATTTGGGTAAAATCTAAAGATACGCAACATATTTTTTTAAAAAGAATGAAATACGTAACCTATTTGTTTTATTATCAGTATCGCTAAATAACTTTCAAATTTTATTTGATATATGTAATATGACCGGGTATTAACCGGTCACTACTTAGAAAATTTACAGTTTTGGTCCTTGTGATTTCCGTTGACTTTCAACTTTAGTCCTTTGATTTTTTTTACTTAATTGTTTTCTTTTATTTATTTACTAGTTTTAATCCCCGTGTACGCACGGGGCTCGTACATTATGTTTTTAAATATATTTATAATTTTTATTTTTTCTGTTTTATAAGTTATGAAAGTTTAAAGGGTTATTTGTTTTTTTTAAGTCATAATAAAATTTGTAAATTTATAAACTTACACTTAACTCTATACAATTTATTTAAAATTAAATCACTAAAGTTTTATTAATTACCTCCTATTTTTTTCAAATTTTTGTTTTTATAAATTTGATACATATATTTTTATGTGTTTTTTTCTTTATCAGATTTCTCCATCAAAATAATGTCAATTTTAAAAGTATTTAAACTTTTTAATTAAACATATATTCAAAAATAATAAAAAATTTGAAGCATCATACTTAATAAGGAATGATTCTTTTTTTTTTTGAAATGCAAAAGTCCTCACTTTTCGTTTTCCTTTACTAAGTAAAAGATCTATACACTAATTTTTTTACACTTATTATACTTTTTTTTACCGGTTATTCATACACTGTTTTTTTTACACTTATTACACTTTTTTATACTAATTTTTTTCTCTATTCATTTATTCATACACTAATTTCTTTACCACATAAAAAAATAATACTAATTTTTTAACACTTATTATACTTATACTTTAACGAAGCTTAAAAAAAAGTTCTTTATAGAAAAAAGTTTCTAAACATTGCGTTAAATGTTTTTCAAAACTAACACCCTCACTTTAACACTTATACTTTTATGCAACGTTTAAAAAAAATATTTTTAAGAAATATAAGTCACATAAAAGGTGTTTAACGGTCAAATTTTAAGTCACATGAGGGCGTTAGTTTTGAAAAAAGTTTAACACAACGTTTAGAAATTTTTTTCTAAAAAGAATTTTTTTTTGAAGTTGTGTTAAACTATAAGTATAATAAGTGTCAAAAATATTAGTTTCATTTTCTAAGCGGTAAAAAGAAGTAGCGTATGAATAAATGAATAAAGTAACAAAAATCAAATAGTATAAAAAAGTGTAATAAGTGTAAAAAAGATTAATGTACGAATAAGTGGTAAAAAAGTATAATAAATGTAAAAAGAATTTGCGTATAAATAACTAAATAAAAGAAAAAATTCAGTCTAAAAAGTCAAGAGATTAAAGTTAAAGTCAGCGCAAATCATAGAGACCAAAACTGTAAATTTTCTAAGTAGTAACCGGTCAAATAGGTCAATATCCGGTCATATTACGTATATCAAATAAAATTTAAAAATTATTTAGCGATACTGATAATAAAACAAGTAGGTTACGTATTTCGTTCTTTTTGAAAAAGTATTTTGCATATCTTTAAATTTCACTCAATCTATTAATTAAAAACATCAATTTTAGCCATGAAGGTTTTTGTTCATGCCTTAGATCGAAGGTTCTTACTAATGTAGATGAAAGACTGGGCTTGGGACTTGAACGGGGATGTGAACTTTTTGTGTTAAAAAATATGCTCGTAGGCCTTGTGACGAGGTTCTACTTCCAAAGGAAATTTGCTACGAGATGGATTAAGACTATCCTATTAAGGTGAGTTTTCGCGTGAAAACTCCACTTGATCGCCTCGATAGCCCACTAGTCTAACCTTCTCAAAAACGAGAATTCAGTTGCAATCTTCTTTATGTCCATATGTAATGTCTTGCATGAAAGATACATCCCTTCTTTTCTTTCCTGTGACGTGGCTTTAGCTATTTCTCGGCTTATATGTCGATGGTGGAACTTCTTGGAGCCCTGTTGATTCTTATTCGGGCTGGTTTGGCGTGTTTAATTCTATTTCGATGGGCTCCACATAAAGGGATACTAAGAAGCGTTTTTATGTGTCTTGGTGTGCTTGTGGAATTCCGTAACCACAAAATAACCCACCAACCAAATTCTGAATATAATTAATACTTCTTTTTGCTTCAGAAAAAATTAAAGAAAAAAAAAAAAAATAAAACAAGATATAAAATCCGCGGCAAAGAGACTTTGTTCCGATGATGATTGTTTCTCATTCTTCTTCATTTGAAGTAATTCAGATGTAATCTAAAGTTTACTTGGGATTGTTGGCTTCAACATCCTTATTTGATTGCTTTGTAATTGTTCTAGCTCCTTGCTAGCTTTCTAATAAAAGTTGTCGTTCAAAAAAAAAGCGGTAAAAAGAAGTAGCGTATGAATAAATGAATAAAGTAACAAAAATCAAATAGTATAAAAAAGTGTAATAAGTGTAAAAAAGATTAGTGTACGAATAAGTGGTAAAAAAGTATAATAAATGTAAAAAGAATTTGCGTATAAATAAATAAATAAAAGAAAAAATTCAGTCTAAAAAGTCAAGAGATTAAAGTTTAAAGTCAACGCAAATCATAGAGACCAAAACTTTAAATTTTCTAAGTAGTAACCGGTCAAATAGGTCAATACCCGGTCATATTACGTATATCAAATAAAATTTAAAAATTATTTAGCGATACTAATAATAAAACAAGTAGGTTACGTATTTCGTTCTTTTTGGAAAAGTATTTTGCGTATCTTTAAATTTCACTCAATCTATTAATTAAAAACATCAATTTTAGCCATGAAGGTTTTTGTTCATGCCATTTGGGTTTACTAATGGAAGAACATGCGAAGGACTTGGAGTTAGTATTAGAGGTTATGAGGAATAATACTTTATTTGCAAAAAAGAGTTAATTGTACATCTATTGCAAAACAAGTGGAATACTTGGTTCATGTGTTGTCTGTACAAAGAGTAGCTACTAGATCCAAGCTATGCGTGGTTTGTGCCACTTAACATTAAGCAGTTGAGTGGATGTTTGGGCTTAATTGCTTATTAGAGCATTAGGTATGGTGGCGAGTATGTTCGTCGTTTCCGACGCGGCACCCAAACGGCTTCGTCGTTTCTCTCGCCACCACACCCACTCGCCCCGCCGTTTGATGATTCGTCAAGCACAGGACAAAGAGAGAGAAAAAGTTTATGTATTAACTTTGATTTCTTTTACTTTTTTCCCAATGGGTTGTGTGAGTGTCAGTGTGTGTGTGTTTGGTTGAGGAAGGAAGACAAAGTGATTTTGTGAGAAAATATACTTTTTATATTTTTTGATTTTTTTGATTTACTTTTTATATAGTTTTGTAAATTTTGTCAAATATGGTATTTGTATTTATGCCCCGTTTAACATGTTTAAGTAAATAGGTTAAACGCTAAATATGGTTGGTAGTTTATCGATTTAAATAGTTTATATGCAAAAATGATATAAGGATCTAAAAAATGATAAACATAAACAATTCCAATGATATCTAAGTTATAATCGTAATTCACTCATATTAAGTACATAAATCCAAGCTATATATTTTATTTTTTAACGCTTATATATACTTAAACATGTTCACGTGTTAACATGTTTAGTACTTACTAAACCCAAACACAACCTGTTTATTAAACGAGTTAGACATGTTGACCTGTTTTTGACCCAAATTTGTTTATCCTCAACCAAAACCTGTTTAACTTCGTGTCGAGTTCGTATCGTTTATCGTGTCTTGTCGAGAATTACCACTGCTAATTATCAAGTAGATCTACATAAGAAAAACATAAAATTTATAAGAAAGTTTACTTCAAGTCTTGAACTCTATAACAAAAAGTCTACATTAACTTTATAACTAAATTTACCAATCTCTACATAAACTTTATAACTAAATTTACCAATCTCTACAAAATCATATAAAATACACATTAAACTTTATAACCAAAATTATACTAACTCCGTCCATATTAAATGTCCAGTTTTGACTTTTGCAGTCTTTCTTTTTTAACTTTGACCTTAAATAACTTTTTTGGGGTTATATAATTCTTGATGAAAATTATATCAAATGAAAATACATTTTAAACTCAATCCATTCATATATTTTACATCAAGTATTATATAACACAAACAAAAATATTTAAAGTTAAGGTTGAAAAAGAAAGACTTTAAAAAGTCAAAGTGGACATTTAATATGAGACAGATGGAGTACTATTTAAACAAAAGGTGGGCGCCCCGGCTGAACGGTGGGTTAACCCGCTCCGACCCATAAATCGGTGTAACTCTTATACCTTGCCCAACCCACTCCTGACCCTCTCTGACCCATAAACCAACCTAACTTTTAGCTAGCTAATAAACTCACACCTCTCCGCTTCCACTATCCCCACTACTCTTCCTCTCACGATCTTTCCTCCACCGTTCCAGCTGTCTCACCATCTATCTTGAAAGAGAAGACCACTTCATCTTTTCTCGGATTCATTAAAAAACACAAAGATGAAACACACAACGGATTTAACCCATATCTCAGAAAATGATTTGGGGTATGTTTAAGATTTTGGGGTTGCTTGCATGTGTTTGATCAAAGATTTGGTTGATCTGATGATATGTAAGTCTTTTTTTTACTTTTTATTGTTTATTATGGTTTAGTTTTACTTAATTAATAGTTTATTTGATTTTTTTTCATTTTTTTCCAGTTTTGATATTAGGGTTTACTCATGGAGTTTTATCTGCCGTATTGACTTTTTAGGGTTCATGAGGTGATGATGCAATTGTGTATAACGAAGGTAAGATTAGGGTTATGTTTTATTTAGGGTTATTGTTGATTTTGTATTTTCTTATAAATTTTAGGAGTTTATGATTACTTGATTAGTTTTTTTTGTTTTCTTAGGGTGTATTTGGATTGGCTTATTTTACCAGCTTATGAGGCTATTTAATCTTTAGAAATAGCTTCTTACACCTGTGGGCTTATGAGCAGGTTACTTTTTTGGGGTTTATGGGGTTTGGTTTGTTGAGGTTGATGATCTTTTTCTGCATTTATGTTTGTTCGGATCATAAAATACGGGCGCACGTATCTTAACGGGGCAACCACACCCGTGATGTGGTTGCAGCCATGGTGTGTGTTTGGTTCCGCTTCTATATTTCTAATGTCAGCCTCATCTTCCACTGATAACGTATGTAAGGAAAAAGGAAAATAAAAGATTCTGGTAGTTTAGCTTGACTTATTTTTCTTTGTTACAATTGGCTTAAATGAGAATTCTTTTTGGTGTTTGGCACTTATGTGGGTGGATTCTTCCGACGGTTAGATTATTTGCACTGTGGCGAGGCAAGCTTGATAAGCTTGCAACCATGGCGGATATATCTTTTCCCTCGGGTGTTGGTCTATCCGCGGCTCAGAATTAAAAAAGGGGTTGCTTTAGAAAGCATGGGTGTTTCGCATGTATTCGGGTGGATTTGGGCAACGCTGAGATTATTTGCATCGTGGCGGGGCAAGCTTAAAAAGCTTGCAGCCATGGCGAATATACCTTTTTTTCAGTTGTCTGCTTATCATCGTCTCATAATTTAAAAAAAGAAACCAAGTTTAAAAGGGTTGTTTGCATTGTGGCAGGACAAGCTCAATAAGCTTGCAGCCGTGGCGGATATATTCTTTTTTCCGGTTGTTTGCCTATTTGATAATACTTATTTATGAAATTACTCTGAGTTTATTATAGGCGATGATGATACTTATGCCGTTATGCGTTCGTGCCAGGTGAAACCGACCCGTATCTTGACAGGGCATCGCCATCAAAATGGTGTTTGCAACCATGGCGGGTCGAATGACCTTTTACCTGGTCTCGCACTCTCAAATCTGAGCCATATAAGTAACATATTTTGATATTTCAAGTGTTATTGGAAATTGTGGTTATTGTGATGGTTAAAATTACGGCCTCAAATTGAGGGGTGTTTGGATTAGGGCCCATTTTGATTAGGGGTGTACTTCGGTAGGTGATGTGTCGTCGTGTAGGTTGTTATTTTAGTTATCAAGTTTTACATTTATATTTTACCGACATTACCTAAAACAACACTTTAACTGGCAGTATACCCGATCAGATGTAGCTTCGTTGGTAAGTAAGGTGTCGATCACTAAGAGCGAGAGTGTTAATATTTTATTCTATCGATATTTTGGTTAACTAAATTAAGTTAATTTAAACTATGTTAATTCTAATCTATGTTAAACCTATGCTAAACCTAGTTCTAAGTGATAAAGGAGGGTTTTCAGACTGAGAAACTGGCACAGGTTTTGTGGTGACTTAGATCACATGATTAATTCAAATAAAACGCAGGTTTGATTATTTTAGTGCAATGAGTGCTTATTTCGAGGCGGCATAGCATTTTAAGATTTAGGCGGTACTTCTTCCTAAAACCTAGACACGTAGAATTCTATCACAATTAAACGTATCTGCATAAAGCATCCTATTTGCTGATTATAATCTATCTTAGGAGATCAATAATGGTGATCTTATTAAACCCTAACTCATAGAGACTTTACCCACTTACTGCTTAATGGTAATTCATATTCTAGTAGTCTACTCTCCAAGTCTTTACCAAAGGAATTTGTACGTTCTTTGTTGATCCCAGGTCACCTGCTAGTCTAACTTATTCACATAAACCAATGGTGAAGATAGGGCATTATTTGTGATCCTATTATTCTAGATATATAAATCGCTATATGGAGTCCTATTTTTCTAGTATATATAAATCGCTTATATGGGTGAGCCCATCTAAACATCTAGCTAACTTGGTCGGTATCACTGATCAGTTGAATGATAAGACGATACAAAGCATTGTAAACATGTTATACATTGATTAAACATAAACAACGATCAATGATAAATTAGGGCAGTCGATTATAAACTAAACCCAAACATTTAATTCTTCATAATCATGACTAAATACCTAAACGGTTATTAGCCCCTTAACCATTGTATATTAATTACAGGAATAATATAAACCAAGTAAATTAACCAAGTTAAACGAATGATACCAAAAATCAAATGATTAAAAGAGTATAGGGTTTTTAGAGGTGTTTCCTATGGAATTAGTAGCTTTGCTTGACCTCTTCTGCTCTTCTTGTCTTCTAAAAATCAACCTTTGTAGTTATGGTATCGAAAATATGATCAAGCACACCTAAAACTCGTATTTAGGTTTTCCATTTAGAGTGTCTGGAATTCCTTCAATACGTCGTATTGGTGAGTCAATACGTTCATATTTAGAGTTTCTTGGTGTAGGGATCCCCGTTCAAATATCTTCCAAAATATTTAATTACTTATTCTTAGATAGACTGTGTTAAGGTCTTCTCGATACAGCATATTGGTCTTTATTCTTCATGATTTCTTGTGAAGTGCAGGCACGGATACGCTGTATCTTCCTTGATGGATACGACGTATTGGTTATTAGAACAGTATTTTTCAGATAGCAGCGAAAGCTAAACTGGGGTACTATTTCATAGTACAACATTCATAATCATAGAAAATGACTCAAAAGAGATATTTTTAAAAGATAAGTTATCGTTTAATATTTCATTAGAGTTTTACAAAACAGAGGTCCCAAAATCTACATGAAACCTAAAGTTTGAAATGATACAGTTTTGCCATTTTAAGTCTGTGCCACCTCCGTTCCATGAGATGCTCAGTTACCTGAGATAATCATGCTAAAAAGTCAACACAAAGGTTGAGTGAAATTCACAGGTTTATGTTAAACAGTTTGAATACAAGTCATCATAACAATAGGTTATGTTGTTATACACCTATAAGTGTAATAATTGCAATGAGTACAATTATTATAGAAAACAGAATTATTGCCCTAAGCTCATGACACCGAGACCTTGAGATAATCAATAATCACAAGAAGTTTCCCTAACGGGTGCCTTTGCCAAACACCCGCATAGTGATTCAAATGAAGTACGTTTGGTTACCAGAAAGTATAGGTACACCAACGGGGAGTTCAGTCCCAAATAGATCTATTCATAGCATTCGCGCTTACTCTAAAAAGTAATTAACGGTTCATGATAGTGGGGTCTTAATGGAAAAAGTAAGGACTTAGGCAATAATATATCAGGATACAATTTCAGTTGTGAAAAAAACACTCGTTATTCTATGGTTTTTTATAGCATTGTATTCCCCCTCGCGGGTTTATGAAAACATTAGAAGATTTAAAATGTGACCTTAACAGAGGAAATCTGATTGATGGCAAAAGTATATCAAGTGAAAGTAACAGCTACGTCACGCAACCTGGGGTAATATGTCAAGTCTTAGTGTGATGGTTTATGTTTCAAAACTTCATAAAGTTTAACGTATTACTTTGATTTATTAATTTATAGAAATATTGTATCACTGTTCGGGCTATCATAATCTAGAAGCCACGTAGTATCATTTGAGGATTCAGGGCACTTTAAATTGTAAACCCAGCAAACTCGTCAAAACATAATACCCAATGGAAATCCATACATGAAATTCCCTAAAGTTAAGTGATACGATAGATTTTAAGTTTTCTTCAAAAAGCTAGTAGATGATAAATTACGTTAATTTATATAACGTAATTGTTTTATAATGCTTCGATCGTTGATTAATAACGACAAATGTGTCGGGTTTTAACAAAATCGAGTCTTATAATATTTATATATATTTTTATAATTTGTATAAAAATATTACATTTTATATTTTTAAGTTTGCAAAAATGGCAATATATACCCTCGATTTATAAACTCTTACAAGTTTAGTCCTTTATATATAAAGTATATATAATTTAGACCTTTAACTATAAAACTTGGCAAGATAGGTCCTTATAGTTATAACTTTGGAATAATGATATTTTCAGCCCCTCTAGTTAAAATGGATCAAAATGAAATAAAAGGGGTGTCGGGTTTGGTTTGGTTTCGGCTTAGGATTTAGGGTTTTAATTCGAGTTAGGGTTAGGTTTTAGGATAGTTTAAGGTTTAGGATTAAGGTTTAAGAAGATTAGGGTTTTGGATTAAGGTTTAAGGTTTAGGATTAAGGTTTAGGGTTTAGTTTTAGGTTTAAAGTGAAATTAAGGTTTTAGGGTTTCCTTTAGGGTTTAGGGTTTTAGATTAGGGTTTTAGGATGACTTAGGGTTTAGAAGTCATGCATTAAGTTCTTGTACCTTGTGCTAGAGTGGTGGTAAGAAACTAAAGTGATTTAGGATGGTAAATGACTAGTTTTTGGTTTATTCTTGATTATTTGACTTGTACAATTTGCTTTATAATAGTTATAACTAGATTTAGGTGGGAAAAGATATTCAAAGTTATGCTTTGTAAACTTGTACACATGATTGAAGGCTTGCACTTTCATTTTATATGTATACATTACATATAATTAGGGTTTTGATATAAACGTTAATGAATAAAGTCTGTTTTGATATAACGTTGTAAATGGATAATGTACATGGTAAAAATGGTATTAAGATAAAGACTTGACATATTAGGATGTTTACATGATATAAACATAGATATAGATGACATTGGTGGGGGTTGCGTGAGCTCGTTTACCTTTGAGATGCAAGTTGTGTTTGCATTAATGAGATATAAAGCAAAATTTTCCTTGTTGTAAAAAGATGGTATATATTGGAGTTGGATATTAAAGTGCAATTTAATTTTAATTGGATGGATAATTACATTGATGAAAATTACGGGCGTGTGATGTTCTCCGCTCCCTTAAAATAAATATTCATCCCGAGATTTAGTTGGATGCCGAAGTGATGTTGGAAAAAAGATGTGGATACTTGGCACGAATTTGATCTTTGCGTTCCCACGTAAATTTTGGCCCTCTTTTAGAGTTCCATCTTACTTTAACTATAGGAATACTGTAACACTCCCAAATTGGGTCGCAGCGGAATAAGGATATCCGGGGCGTGTTACTTCTCAGACCAATAACACAAGATATATATAGATTGACAAAAAGTCGTTTTAAAATGTTAACATTGGATGTAATAAATACTTTGATACAAATAGCCCGAAGCTTTAACTGGTTCCTTATTATTATTACAAAGATACTGGTTCACAACACATGAGTTTACCATGAAAACAAATACAAACCATATCTTTAGCATGACATCCAAACACAAAATCACCAATGTATCCTTGGCATTTAGCTTACTGTTCGCTGAAAAACATTGCTTTAAAAGTCAACAATAATGTTGTGAATTCATAAGTTTGAAAATCATAATATGCGGACCAGCAAGACTTTACCCGTGATAATGCAAACACATGCAGAGTCATCACAAACCGATTAAATTTATCCTAAGGGTCATGAAATGAAGCATCAATCAATCTTTTCTGCAATTATTATATATATTGCATTTCTGACAGATTAGATGTTTAACCCAAACCATCCCAAACTCCGACTTGCTATACATTCGTTCCCGGTGATCGCTAGCACCGAACGGGATGGTCAATCCCAAATAGATTCTATTCATTACTTCGCGGGCTTCACATAATGTAATTCACAAAACTAAATCTATGCAATTGACAGTTCATGATAATGGGCCTACAACTTGGTTATCGCTCTTAGGCCAAACACGTAATTCAATATACTATATAATCTTGCGTCCAATTTTAAAACCAAAGCATGTTTCCACCCCAAACGATATAAAATCATTGAAATCATTAAAAATATGGGGCTATGAAACTCACCTTGAGTTCTATAATCCAAATTCAAAGATAACGGCGTCACGCAAATCGTCGATGCAACTATTTTAATTTAGGTCGTATAAGTACCTTGTACCTCAATTACTAACTAACTTCATATACAGGTCTATGTTAGTTAACATCATACTATCGTATCGGGCTATCATAATTTAAGAGGTCTGTGAGTGATACGTTCGTCATGAGGAGCTATGGACACTTTAAAATCGTAAATCCAGCAATCGTCGATACGATTACCCCGAAGAGGCCTCATTATGAAACACTCCATAGTAATTATAGTACCTTTGATTCATAACCATATATAATTTCTATAGAGCTTAATCACCATCTAATTGTTTGGAAAAATATTACGTTTAATTAGTTAAAACATTTATAATTATCGTTGTAGTAAAACCGGCGTAACTTTCGCGTTTTAAGTCCGATTTTGACGTTTCTTATGCCCACGCTTTCGTATTAGGACGAGTTATTATAATTTGACATTTTCATATTTTTGATCCTCTGATGAACAGTACTTTTTACTATTCATACCAGTTATAAAGTTATTTTTAAAGTTTTAGTTATCGTATAGCTCCGTTTTAATTCGTTATAGCTCCGTTTTTAGCGATTCTTTCGAGCACGTTCTCATTATTGAAAAAATTCTTATCAATTTATAAAGGTTTACAAAATAAAAGTCTCTGTCATGATTAGTGTTTTTACTGTTCATGTTTATAAGATTATTTTTAAACTTTTATTTCTGACGGAAAAACTTGCGAAAATTCATTATACTTTCTGCATTATAATTGAAAAATTCCCATCCTTTTCCAAAATCTATAACACAGGCTCGAAGCATGTCTTCAAGTGTTTGGATGGTTCTTTCACTTTGTCCATCGATTTCAGGAAGATATGCCGTACTTATATTTAATTGAGTACCCAAAGCCTTTTGTAATGATTGCCAGAATCTGGATGTGAAATGACTGTCACGATCCGAGATGATTGTTGGGATTCTAAATTTGATGAGACAAAATAAATAAAAGAATGAAACATAAGGACTAGGATGTCACTTTGTCCATTGGTATCAGAGCCGCGTGCCTCTCGATCTAGGATGTTACAAGGTTGTTTTGAAGTCGTGTTCATAATGGAAAAAAGGTTCATGCTCCTGTTATAAGTTATGATCAAATCTGGTGAATTTAGGGTTTTTGTGACACTTTAAAGTGTTGTCTTTATACTTTAATCGACAAGGGTTTATATGTGTTGTTCAAGGGGAAGCATGGTAGCATATGTACAAAAACGCGTCAACACAAATTCTGAAGACGACATCATGAAGAAGCAACAAGTTGTGTTTTCTGTTTTAGATGTGCAAACAGAAACGATTCAAGATGTTGTTTCTGCTTGAATAACGTGAAGAAGAGAATGAACATTAGGGTTTTTACAAACCCTAACTCGATCCAAGAGACAAGTAGCAGGACGACGGTTGTTGACAAAGAATTAAGAAGGTCGCGTAGCAGCTTAGTGTTCCATTCAAACACTAAGTATTGGAGTTTCTTTGCTCGAAAATAGGGTAAAAAGGATAGTCGTCAAGGGTTATGCAGATGGTGTTCATGTTGTTGATTTGAAAGCTAAATACACTGGTTAGTACTGCTAGCTATTTTTGTTAGTACTGTTACGATTTGGTTAGTACTGTTTTTGTATTTTTAGTACTGCTGCCATGGGTTAATGTTATTTGGTATTCGTTAATACTGCTTGATTTGAAAGGAAGGTTTAATCTACTTGGATTCATGTGCATTGGATTGAAGCGTTTGTCCTGCTAGTTTTGAGTATTACTACTGCCACTGATATGGAGTAAGTTAATACTACAAGCGTAAACAGACAGTTGGATTAATACTGCTTGTTTGATTTTAATATTGCTGGCAATGAAAGTTAGTACTGCTAGTTTTAGCCGATATCAGACGGTGAAGGACGTTTGTACTGTCAGTTATGACAGATATCGAGCGACACACACAAGGAAGGATGTTGGACAAAACTAAGAAAACCAAGTTCGTTTGTTTTGGATTTTTAGTTTTTGATTTTGGAACGTATTGTTTCCAACACACACAGGTTTGATTGATAGTTTGTTCAGATGGTTCTTGGACAAACAGATTGGATTTTTGTTTTACATATTCTCAACAGGTTTATAAAGGCTCATTTTTGGGATTATTTGATTAATTGGTTACGAAGAAGGTTGTTTATGACTTATTTGACGATGAAGTGGAATTACTTGGGTACGTGTTCTTATCATATCTCAAATGGCTAACAACATTTGGAGGTAACTTGTTCGTGCTTAGAAACGATGTGACGAAGACTTGACAAATCTGGCAAAGGTGTGTGATCTAACTTTTGGTGCTCAATGCTCACATTTGCTATCACTTTGGTATGTGTCTCATAGAAGATGAGGAGTTTGTCAAGAGGTTGCGATCTACTTATATTTCACAGATTTATTTATAAGTTTGACGTCACGTGGATAGTACAAGATATAAGACACAAGTTTGGGTTGTTCTACTTCTACATCAAGTTCGTTATACTTAGTTTTCTTCATCAGTAATCATTACATAGAGCCTACAGGATTGAAGATCCAAGAAATGGTTAACATATGGGTTTCAGGGGAAGCTTAATGTTAAAATGTTTAACCATTTATATGCTACATCGAGGTGAAGGTTTTTACTACTGCTAGCCTTTGTTACTACTGCTAGTGTAAGTTTCTACTGCTCAAGTTCATTTTTCTTAAGGTGCGTAATGGAGGGCAATTTGGGTCATTGGAATACTTGGATTAGAAGTGTAATATTGGTTCGTAGTTGTGAAGATCAAAGTTGCATACTTTAGTCCCCTAATTGATGTTGACAAAAAGGGGAAGAAGATTTGATGATTTGCAACTTATAGATCCTTGGTAGCTTAAGGGGAAGTTTTCATTCGTATATTAACTTCAGGGGAAGTTCGTGCTTATATGGTTTTGTCATTATCAACTAGAGGAAGATTGTTGGGAATTATATTTGAGTTGATAAGACAAAACAAGAATGAAACATAAGGACTAAATCTAGCATTATGGAATTCTACAAGCTGGTGGAGGATATTCTATAAAAGATAAAAGATTCCAAAAGATATGATTCTTGAAGATAAAGATGAAGTTTATTAAAGAATTAAAAGATTTAGTTTCCTTATACAATTATGTTTTCCCTTGTAAATCTAGATGGACTCTACTATATAAAGAGATCCCTAGATATAGTTTTAGGTGTGCCAAAAAGTATGTGTGTGCACCAAAGGTGTAAAACATGTGTGTGTGGGTTTACACGTCCCACAAGAAGATGTATATGCTAGAATGTGTGGTGTAGCCCCAAGATCATTAGTTTGATCCTGTTGATGTAACCATCTTATCATTGATCTAGTAAGATTGGGGCTTGTAGTAGGCAATAATAAAGAATGTTCTTAATGTTTATTCCGTTGTGCATTCTATTGTTCTTTGTTATTGTTCATCCTAGATTAAAGTTCTAATAAAACTAAGCTTAAACGATCGAATGGTTTCCACAATGATAGATATTGGCACTCCATGCCAGGAGACTATTTCTTTGATGTATAACCTTGTAAGGGTTTCCATACTATCTGTCTCTTGGGTAGGGATGAAATGTGTGGATTTGGTAAGGCGATCGACAATGACCCAGATTGTGTCATGTCCGTTTAAGGTTTTGGGTAGTTTTGTGATGAAATCCATCGTTATTCTTTCCCACTTCCACATAGGAATCTCTGGTTGTACCAGTAAGCCGGATGGCTTCTGACATTCTGCCTTAACTCTAAAACATGTCAAACATTTGCCAACATATTCAGCGATGATTGCCTTCATGTTAGGCCACCAATAGAGTTTCTTTAGATCCTGATACATCTTGTTAGAACCTGGGTGAATGGAATACTTTGATTTATGGGACTCATGCATGATTAAGTCTCTCAGATTACCAAAAAGTGGTAACCAGCTTCGGTTTTTAATACAACGAGTTCCATCAGGACGTATTTCAAATGCTTTGTCCATTCCTCGTAAGTTTTCAGCCTTGATGTTTTCTTCCTTGAGTGCTTCAGTTTGAGCTTTGAGAATTTGTGATGGTAATTTTGGATGAATGGTCATAACTAATGATCTAACTCGGAGTGGTTTGATTCGTTCCTTCCGGCTTAAGGCATCTGCTACTGCAATGACATTTACCTTCCAGATGGTAGCGAATTTCAACAATCCATAATCTGGGCCAAGCAATTCTAGCCAGACGCGTTGTTCTCAAGTATCAACTCTTTCTCTGAACAAGGAAATGCTGAAGACTTTATGATCCAGTAAGACTATAGTACATTTGGTGCCATAACAGATAGGTGTCTCCAAATTCTAAGAGCGAAGAACACTACTGCCCTAATTCGAGATCATGAGTGGTATAGTTTATTCCTTTTCTTTCGTTAGGCTTAAGGTTGTCGGGATGCATTATGTAAAACCTTCTCTCTATTGCATTAACTACCGCTCCCAGACCTTGAATGGGATGCATCACATTTAGTAAACAACAAAAATCTACATTTCCCTTCTGGTAATGCTAAGATTAGAGCTTCACATAGCTTTTGTTTAAGTAGTTGAAAAGCCGATTATTTTCCCCAGATATACTTCTTGTTTTTCTGGTTTATTCACAAAAGACTTTGCAATCCTTGAGAAATCTTGATAATCTCTGATAATAACCCGGCAAGTCTGAATGACGTATTCTGTGTGTGTAGTAGAGATGTCCAATTCTGACTCTTCAATCTTGGCAGGGTCAACATGAAGTCCTTGACTACATTAATATCCAAGAAATTGCACATACGAATCTAAACAATCACACTGGGTGAACTTACATACAACTTTTTCTTTCTTTGAGTAATTCTAAGTGATTATTTATTCTCAGATGATTTGCGTGCTCTTCTTTGTTACGGGAGTAGATAAGAATATCATCGATGAACACTAGTACGAATTTGTCCAAGTATGGTTTACACACACGGTTCATAAGATCTATGAATACAACAGGTGCATTAGTTAAACCAAATGGCATTACTTGAAATTCATAATGTCTGTATCTTGTTTTGAAAGCAGTCTTAGGAATATCTTCATCCCTGACTCTTAGTTGATGATAGCCTGATCTTAAGTCAATCTTCGAGTAGACACTCGAACCTTAAAGTTGGTCGAATAAGTCATCGATCCTGGGTAATGGGTAATGATTCTTTACAGTAAGTTTATTCAACTCCCAGTAATTGATACACATTCTAAAAGATCTGTCTTTCTTTTTAACAAATAAGACCCCAAGGCGAAGTACTTGGTCGGATAAAACCTCGATCTAATAACTCTTAAAGGTGGTTAGATAGTTCCTGCATTTCTAAAGGAGCTAATCTATAAGGTGCTCGGGCTACAGGTGCCGCTCCTGGAATTAGATCAATTTGGAATTCTACTTGGCGAACGGGAGGCATGCCAGGTAGATCTTTAGGAAAAAATTCTAGGAATTCTCTGACTACTGGGATATCTTCTAGTCTTTTCTCGTATGACTTCTTTTCCATTACTTGGATTAAGAAAACTTGAGAACCTCAGGATATATATCTTTCGGTTTTTATATAGGATATGAGATTTAGTCGAGTTTTACTTCAGTCACCTTGGATGATCAAGGTTTTACCTTTGATTGGGATGTGGATGACTTTTTCGTCACAGATAATTCTAGCATGATACTTAGATAACCAATCCATACCAATGACGACGTCGAAACTACCAAGCTTAATCAACATAAGATCAATTTTGAAAGGTTGGTTTAACAAGGTCAGGGTGCAACCTTGAATAATGGTATTTGTGCTTACTAGGTTTCCGTTAGCCATTTCGATATTGTAAAAGGTATCTATTGTAATGGGTGGAATATTTAGCATAGAGGCACGAGATATGGATACGAAGCTTTTATCAGCTCCAGAATCAAATAATACTCTAGCTAGATGTTGGTTTCATAGGAACATACCCGTGACTACGTTTGGGTCTTAGTGAGTATTCCTATCCCTCAGCATGTAGGCTCTTCCCTGGGCATTGTTGTTGGTGGTCTTTCGGCACTGATTTGCATAATGCCCTTTCTCTCCCCAGGCATGACAAGTAACTGTCATTGGTAGCAAATTACTTCCAGTGGCTGGCCCTTTGTTTCTGCAGTTCTTGGTTAGATGGCCCACCTTGTTGCAAGTATTACACTTGACAGTGCAAGGTCCTATGTGATGCAGAGTGAATTTCTTACACAAAGGATAGTTTCCAGTATACCCATTGTTTTAAGTTAGAGTGACAGCATAAGACCTGAAGGTTTCTTGTCTTTTGTTATATTGTGGTTGGTGATTATTGTAGCGGTTGTTGGTGTTAGTGTTACGGTAGTTATTGTTGTTGAAAGTTCTTTTGTCGTCAAACTTTTGTTTGTGATCACTTGATACTTGCACTGGAGTGTGCTTTGTTACCTGATCCATTAGCCTCTAGGCTATGTTAATGGCTTCCTCTAGAGTTTGAGGTTTAGAGGCGGTAACATTCCCTTTAATATTTGAGGCAATCCCCCGATGAAAACTTCTATCATTTTCTCAGAATCTGGCACCATAGTGGGACACAAGGTTGCCAATTCCTGGAATCTTCTCACATATGTATTGAGATCATTCCCCTTCACATTCAGATGGTAAAATTCGTCTTCCATATTCTGGACCTCAGTTCGGGGACAGTATTTTTTATCAAAAGCTTCTTGAATTCAACCTAGGTAATCTTGTAAGCTTCTTCTATCCCAATAGGTTAGGCAAAAGAATTCCACTAGGATAGAGCTTCTTCAGTTAAAGTACCAGTAGCAAACTTCACCTTGCAGTCTTTGGTACAGTTGCTACGGAAAAACACTGATTTAGTTCGCTCAAACTAGCGGATAAGTCTAACAGCTCCTTCTGAACCTTTGAAGTTGATAGGTTGGCAGCTCATGAACTCTTTGTAGCTACACTTTCTTGCTACATGAGCTTCTCTTTCTTGTCTGGTGGTATTATCCAGTATTTACATGTTAGGCGGCGTTGTGCCTTCTGAGCTGCGGAAAACTTATCAGCAACTAGTTTCATGATGGCAGCCTGAGTCAGGTGGTGTGCTTCAGTTGTTGATCGTCTTTTGGGAGGCATTATATCAACATTAATACAACACTATAATAGAATGATATCACAAGTCCTTAAAATGCAATTGCTTATTTTTGAAACCTTTACTCACAATAGTGATATCATAGATAATTCATATCAAATAAGTATCTATGATTTATTTAGAAGTCATGGTATGATTCATAATGATGACGACGGAGATAATGATGCATATTATTAAAATTTCTCGTGTATCGTTATCTCTAGGGTTGGATATAGGATGAATAATATAAATCAGTAATATGAAATAACAAGGTATAACTGGATCACTATTGCATTATATCATGAACAACTTGCCTTTATATTGTACATAGTCAAAATTTGACAAGTGTTATTATTTATACCACACATCCCGTGGCTAGGTTAAAAGCTATAACTAGTATCTAATCTAGTAGTCCGATGGTCCTTCCTGGCTGTTCTTGTGTAGATAGATTGCATTCAAAAGACTTTCCTTATCAGCTTGGTGACGAACCTGGATATCTTCGATGATTTGTTCTAGATTAGCAATACTGAAGCGAGCCAGAGCAATCTTGTTGTTATTTCCCATTTTATTTCTTTGAAGTTTAGCAATTTGAGTACAAGACTCTCAGAGTTTAGCTTCCAGATTGTCAAAATCTTGTTGTATGATCACCCGGTCATTTCCAAGACCTTTTATTTTGTCTTCTATGTGCTCAATGCAGTCAAGAGAGAGTTCATCTAGGTGATTCAAAATTTCCTTAATTTGCTCCTCGTAATGTTCCAAACTTGTTTTACGAGAGCTTTCTCCTATCTCAAATGCTTGAGGTAAGGCAGAAGTAGAGGAGGATGATCGGTCACGACCTCGTTTCTTAAGTGGCAATAATTCCTCTGGAAGAAAGAATTCTTAAGGATTAAACATTGGAGATAGCATTGAAGATGGGGGCACAATAGTTGGTGGTGGAATAGGTGATTTTTCAGCATAATATGCATGCATGACCTTCATATAGGGGTCATCATGAAAAAGTGAAAGAGTTGGTGAAGCTATTGGAAATAAACCAAATGAGTTATTTGAAGAGCTAGAATAAGTTTTTCCTGGTGAAGTTGGGACATAGTCTGGGGAAGCCGGGATATAGTCAAGAAAGTTGGAGGAAAAAGCATCCTCAATACTAGAAGTAGGGTGGTTGGGAGAAGACATCACTCTGTTAACAACCCATTGGTAAATAACATAAGTTATTTATATAATAGTATAATAGTTATGTATCTTTACATAATATTCCAAAAATGTAGTGGCATGGGGACTTTCTTGGATAGAAAAAGAAAAGTAGTTATAGTTAAGGTTTCAAACTTGTTCTCTATAACCTTGGCTCTTGATAACAATCTATAACACCCCCATTTTTGACATATAGCAGCGAAAGCTAATCTGGGGTATCATTTCATAGTACAACAGTCATAATCATAGAAAATGACTCAAAAGAGATGTTTTTGTAAAATTTAGTTATCATTCATTATTTCATCAGAGTTTTTACAAACAGAGGTCCCAAACATCTAGAAACATAAAGTTTGAATGATAACAGTTTAGCCATCTTTAAGTCTGTGCCACTCAGTGCGATAAGATGCTCAGTTACTTGAGATAAATATGCTAAAAAGTCAACACAAAGGTTGAGTGAAACTCATAGGTTTATGTTAAACAATTTGAATACAAGTTTAATAGTGGGTTACGTTGTTATACACCCATAAGTGTAATAATTTCAATGAGTACAATTATTATAGAAAACAGTATTGTTGCCCTAAGCTCATGACACCGAGAACTTGAGATAATCAATAATCACAAGTAGTTGCCCCAACGGGTGCCTTTGTCAAACACCCACATTGTGATTCAAACGAAGTGTGTTTGGTTACCAGAAAGTGTAGGTACACCAACGAGGGAGTTCAGTCTTAAATAGATCTACTCACAGCATTCGCGCTTACTCCGAAAAGTAATTAACGGTTCATGATAGTGGGGTCTTAATGGAAAAAGTAAGGACTTAGGCAATAATATATCAGGATAGCATATAGTTGGAAAACACTCGTATTCTTGGTTTATAGCATGTATCCCCCTCGCGGGTTTATGAAAACATTAGAAGATTTAAAATGGAAGGCTATGAACTCACCTTAACAGGGAAAATCTCACTTTATAAAGTTTAACGTATTACTTTGATTTATTAATTTATGGAAATATTGTATCACTGTTCGGGCAATCATAATCCAAAGGCCATGTAGTATCGTTTGAGGAGTCAGGGCACTTTAAATTATAAACCCATCAAACTCGTCAAAACAAATACCCAAATAGAAACCCTCACATGAAACTCCCTAGTAACGTGATACGATAAAATTGTAAGTTTCTTCAAAAGTTAGTCGATGATAAATTACATTAATTATATAACGTAATTGTTTTATAATGCGTCGATCGATGATTAATAACGATTGATGTGTCGGGTTTTAATGAAATTGAGTTTTATAATATTAATATATATTTTTATAATTTATATAAAAATATTATATTTTATATTTTTAAGTTTGCAAAAATGAAAATATATACCCTTGATTTATAAACTTTTACAAGTTTAGTCCTTTATATAATAAGTTTATAAATATTAAACCTTTAAATTTGAAACTTGGCAAGATAGGTCCTTATAGTTATAACTTTGGAATAATGACATTTTCAGCCCCTTCTAGTTATAAATTTCAGAAAGTTACGATATATACCCCTATGCATGAAAACATTTGCAAATCAAGTCTAAAATTTATAATTTTGATATTTTTGAAATCCAAAAGAGTTTTGCAGGTCATGACTTATTAGAATAAGCTAAAATAAGATGTTCTAACGTAACAAAAAATTTAGAAAAAGGATTCGTTAGCTAGAAAATCAAAACGGGTCATTTTTAGGGTTTTCACCAAAAACACATGGGTTTGTGGTTCAAAGGATCAAACAAGAGTTCATATAGGATCTTAGGAGTCTTATGAATATTCTAAAACTGATTTTGAGTTTATTGAACAAGATTTTGAGCTTACTTGAGCCAAAATGGGTCGAAATAGTGTTTTTGGGTTTGTACGCCTAGATATGGATTCAAGACCTTCCTTATCTTGATTCTTAGCTTCTATTCTAATCTTAGGGACTTCTATTGATCCTCCTTGATCTGCTTTGATCTTTTTAGAACTCCATTTGAGTGTGTATTAAAGTTTTGAGGTGTGATTTGAAAGAGTGTATGTTTTGGCTATATATAGGGCTCATATGACCCTTAGTGCCTAAGTTATCTTGATGTAAGGATCAAGTGTTGTAAAGTGGTGACTAAGGAAGGCTAGTAATGATTATTGTGGGCTATGGAGGTAGCAATGCAAGGTGGAAGGGTGTTGAGGGGGTTCGGTTACAATAGAGTGACAAGGAGGTGACAAAAAGACTTGGTAACCAAGGGAGGTGATAGAGGTGCTTGTAAGGTGCTTAGGTGTCTACTTGGTGACATGGTGGTGAGGTCATAGAGGTGTTAGGGAGCTAGCTTAGCTTAAAATAGGTTTAAAAAGAAATAAAGGGGTGTCAGGTTGGTTTTGGTTTTGGCTTAGGGTTTAGGGTTTTAATTCGAGTTAGGGTAAGGGTTTAGGATAGTTTAAGGTTTAGGATTAAGATTTAGGATTAAGATTAGGGTTTAGGATTAATGTTTAGGGTTTAGTTTTAAGGTTTAGGGTTTAGTTTTAGGTTTAAAATGAAATTAGGGTTTTAGGGTTTCGTTTAGGGTTTAGGGTTTTAGATTAGGGTTTTAGGATGACTTAGGGTTTAGGTTTAGGGTTTAGGAGTCATGCATTAAGTGTTTGTACCTTGTGCTAAAGTGGTAGTAAGAAACTAAAGTGATTTAGGAGGTAAAATGACCTAGTTTGGTTTTCTTGCATTATTGACTTGTACATTGGGCTTTAGAAAGTTGTAACTTGATTTAGGAGGGAAAAGATATTCAAATGTTGTGCATTGTACACTTGTACACATGCTTGAAGGCTTGCACATTCATTTTATATGTATACATTACATATAATTAGGGTTTTGATATAAACGTTAACGGATAAAGTCTATTTTGATATAACGTTGTAAATGGTATGTTAAATGGATAATGTACTTGGTAAAAATAATATTAAGATATAGACTTGACATATTATGATGTTTAAATGATATAAAATAGATATAGATGGCATTGGTAGAGGTTGCCTGAGCTCGTTTACTTTAGAGATGCAAGTTACGTTGCATAATGAGATAAAGCAAAAAAATTCCCTGTAAAAAGGTGGTATATTTATAATAGATGGATATTACAGTGCATCTAATTTAATAGATGGATAATTACATTGATGAAAATTATGGGTTGTTATAATGTCCCTCTTCATTCCCGGCCATTAGTACATATTTAGAAGATCATGGTACATCTTATCCGCTCCAGTATGTACAGAGTACCTAGTCTTATAAGTTTTGTCCATAATTATTTTTCGCACACCTACTACTAATGGAACCCATATACGGTCTACGAACTATAAACTCCCATCTTCTCTCATCTCCATCTGATTGATCCAAACCATGTAGCCTTTCTGCGAGTATGTTCTCTTGCTTGAACGCCTCGCCCGGGGCCGCTAGTATCATCCCTCTTATTCCAGATTGAATAGTCATAGCCATTGCTCGTTCACGCCTAGGTTTCACTCGTTCCTTCCTACTTAGTGCATCTACCACTACATTCGTCTTACATGGATGGTAGTGAATCACGCACTCATAATCACTAAATAACTCAATCCACCTCCTTTGACGCATATTCAGCTCCTTCTGATCGAATATGTGTTGAAGGCTCTTATGATCCGTATAGATAACACTCTTCGTACCATACAAATAATGCCTCCATGTCTTAAGGTCAAACACAACAGCTCCCAATTCTAGGTCATGTGTCGTATAATTCTTCCCATGGATCTTTAGCTGTCTCGATGCATAGGCATTTACTTTGCCTTTTTGCATGAGTACACAACCTAATCCCTGGTTCGATGCGTTAAAGTTTACTATGAAATCTTCTATGCCATCAGGCAACGTTAGTATTGGAGCATTACACAAATTATCTTTCAAAGTCTAAAATGCCTCATTCTGTTCTACGCCCCACTCATACTTTTTGTTTTTCTGAGTCAGCGAAGTAAGAGGTTTAGCAATCTTATAGAAATTTGCGATAAAACGTCGCTAGTAACCTGCTAACCCCAAAAATGATTGAATTTCAGATGGTGTTGTAAGAGCATTCCAATTCTTTACCGCCTCAATCTTACTTGGATCCATGTGAATACCATTCTGGTTGACCACACGACCAAGAAATTGCACTTCTTGTAACCAAAACTCACACTTGGAGAATTTAACATACAACTCTTCCTTCTTCATAAATTCCAACACCAACCTCAAATGAACCTCATGTTCATCCTTAGACTTTGAGTAGACCAGAATATCATCAATGAAAACGATGACAAACTTATCTAGTTATGGTTTGCATACCCGGTTCATCAAATCCATAAAGACTGCGGGAGCATTGGTTAATCCAAAAGGCATAACCGTAAACTCAAAATGTCCGTATCTCGTTCGAAATGTGGTCTTTGGAATATCATCCTCATGCACTCGGAGCTGATGATAATCCGACCGAAGGTCTATCTTTGAGAAGTAGCGCGCTCCTTGCAGCTGATCGAATAGGTCATCAATTCTTAGGAGATGATAGCTATTCTTAATAGCCAGCTTGTTTAACTCCCTATAATCAATACACATGCGTAATGCACCATCCTTCTTCTTAACAAACAGCACAGGTGCTCCCCACGAAGAATGACTTGATCGTATGAAACCCTTGTCTTGCAACTCTTGAAGCTGCGCAAACAATTCTTGCATCTCTGAGGGCGCTAGACGATATAGAGACTTTGCAACTGGCGTCGCTCCCGGAACTAAGTCTATGCGGAACTCAACTTGTCGTTGCGGCGGCAATCCATACAAGTACTCCAGAAACACCTCAATGAAATCTCGTACTACGAAAATATCACTCAATTTTGGTTCGTCTACCTTCATGTTCCTTAAGGCTTTGGCGATTCCTGGAGTATGTTCTCCTTGGACATGAAGTATCTCACCACTTTCCAATGGTATCTTAACTACCTTCTCGTGGCACACTATCTCAGCCTTATGCTCATACAACCAATCCATCCCTACAATCACATCGAAACTCCCATGACCTAATGGTATTAAATCTATAGTGAACTGGGAAGTTCCTAGCTCTAGTTTGCAATTACGAATAACCCTATCAACTTCTACCTTCTTACCATATGCTACTTCTATCACATACCCAGGGTTCACCTTTTGGTTCTCAGCACACCCACTATTGTCAATTACATTTTCCATATTCTTGATCCATCAGGTGAGTGCTATCGCACCTCCCTTTCCATCAAACTCTTTAGGATTGCATGCTATGAACCCTTTGTAGGTACATCCATTGTTCCCACCATATCCACCATTTCCACCATTCCCACCATTTCTACCATTAGCATTGGTCACATTGTTAGTCACTTGGGTGAAAATCTAAGGAAGAATGGTTTGCAATTGCTGCGCAATGATAGCAACAATGTCAGGGTTCTCCTCCTCGTTGTTGTTGTTGTTACCGCTTTGACGTGATAGAGCCATTTCTATACGAGATAAAATTATATACATTAGACGATATAATAAGGATCATGATCTTATCATACTCTTTCATAACCATATACATACATACAACGCATCAACAATAATCCATGTAATCATACTTGCAAGTCCACCCGTGTTGTGGCGCATGCATAATTATGTTGGCCACCATAATTATAGATGCCCCCTTTCACAGTTGTACTCCCTCCTATGACGACACTTCATGAAATAAACACACCACATAGCACCTTATAAAAAAACAAAAACAACAAATCACTCAGAGGAATAACCCTAATAATCACTTTTATTATTAAAATACTCAAAATCCAAGAGTTGAAAATAACATTCCTAACATGGCTCCAAACGTCGGAAGGACAAAGAAAACAAGCTAAAACTTATCAATTACTTAGAACAATACGGACAATCGCGGAACATGCGGTCAGGTATAGCTTTAG
>BQNB010065182.1:4892-35032 GCA_026074375.1 Tanacetum coccineum | reverse complement strand
CTCCATAATAACTCCATCAAAGATGATATTCATTATAAGACATATTCAATCTTCTTAAGACTTGACATATTACCTCAGGTTGTGTGTTGCGTGACGTGGCTATTTACTATCATTTTGCTATATCAACCTTCCCGGTTAAGATTGTGATAAGGTCGTCAGCTTTCATTTTAGAATATTTATTACATCTACCTATCAGGTGAGTTCATAGCCTCACTTTTAATCTCTTTAATGTTTTCATAAACCCGTGAGGGGGATACATGCTATAAATTACGAATACAAGTGTTTTTTTTCCAGATTATATGCTATACTGATATACCATTATAACTAATGTCGAAGTTATTTATGCCAAAAGTCCCTCATTATCATGGACCATTAATCACTTACGGGTGAACGCGAATATTGTGGATAGATCTATCGGGATTGACGAATCCTGTTTGTGTTAACCGGATAGGTAACCAAACACACTATATTTGAATTTCATATGTATATGGCAATTACCTACACCGAGGGCCATTATCTCTAAATATATATCATTTTTGGTATATATATACACTAGTCAGTTTGTGTGCCATGAGCTTAGACCAAACCAGACAAATAACAAGACAATAACGTAATAATACACTGTTACTATAATAATTATATTCGTTGCAATTATTACTAATAACGGGTGTATAATAACAATACCATTTTCCATAATAATTGTGTTTATACATATATTACACTATGACTTGTATTTAACTATTACATTTCAAACCTATGAATTTCACTCAACCATTGTGTTGACTTTTTAGCATGCTTATCTCAGGTAATTGAGCAACTTTTTAGCATGACTTTTTAGCCCTCCTTACACCTTAGGCAGAAACCGGGTCAATACATAATCTATCAAAATCACAAAGATGATTGTTGATATTGAAGAAAGTCGTCATGGACCCAGTGATGCAATGCACAACCCTTCCCAGCCATTCGAGTTTCTCTCAAATCATTGCGTTTTGATTCAAGTCGCTGCGTTTTGATCACAAGTCGTTGCGTTTTGATTCTAAAGTCACTGCGTTTTGATATTTTTTTTTTGTTGCGTTTTGACTCCACAGGTTGCGTTTTGAAGACCATCATTGCGTTTTGACTAGACGTTACTCTGCCCAATTAATTTATTGATTGCGTTTTGACCAAGATTCGTTGCGTTTTGACCAACAATCGTTGCGTTTTGACCAAGACTCGTTGCGTTTTGACCAATTGCGTTTTGACCAAGTTTCATTGCGTTTTGATCAAGAAAAGTGATTGCGTCTTGACTAAGAAAAGTGACTGCGTTTTGATCAAAGATAGTTGCGTTTTGACAAATAGCACTGCGTTTTGTCTAGAAATCTTGTGTGAAGAAAAGGGTTTCAGTAAAACTGCCATAACTTTTGATCCGTAAGTCCGTTTCAGGCCCGTGACCTCTCAAATCGAAGAGAAAAACGAGACGGATTACGTTGTAACCACCCTTTAGCTGGTTACGGATTTTTCGAGGCCCAAAACCCTCGTTTACTATGAGTTATTGACATTTTTCATTTTTTTGGAATTTGTGTTGGACTTTAATTCGGACTAAAAGGACAATTACTCAACACAACAAACACAACCAATCAAACCAACAATCAACTTAATCATACTTGAAATGTCAATTAATTATTCATTCACGGTTTCTTCTTGATTTTGTAAAATCCCGCGAAAGATACGATTCTTTTCTCGGTTTTAATCAAAGATTTGTAAAATCCCGTGAACGTTAATTCATTTAAAACCACAATCAATCACTTCATAACACTTAAGATCCGATATCCATTTACACAATTCATCCACAGTTCAAATTCAAATACAATTGCAAAAAATCTCAATGCTCTTCTAATGTATATGGAAGGCGGGGTAGGCAAAGATGTTCCCCAATGTTGGCGGGAATTACGTTCAGTGGAAATCCTCAGAATCAGAGATACATGTGACACAAACCTAACAGTGAACTCATCCACCATTGTTCAAAATCCACTACAACGTATCATTGGGCTGAGAAGACAGTTCCAGTTGTGAAGGTAGTTCTGAAACAACTACAGTGAGGTTTGTGGAGAACTATAAGAAGTTTCACTAAGATATACGCGATCAACTGAAGTGAAGCTGAAGCCGTTTCAGATCATTCTCCAGGGATAGATAACGATATCTACTCCACAGTGAGCTTGTCCGATGCATGTGAACTGGTGGAAAGCCATTGAACAGGTTGAACAGGTGACTCAATCATGTCAGATCTTGAAACCAATTTATATGGGAGTTTGGAAAATTCGAAATCACGGGATGGTTGATCACTTGAATCGTTTTACTCACGTTTTACAAGATGATGAATGATGCTTGTCCGAAATCAGTGTCCGTTACTAATCATCAAGTGAATGTCCAGTTCTTTACTTCAACAACAACCAGAATGGGCAAAGGTGTGTTGACACTTGTGAAGCAGAGTCAGAGTTGAAGACTGTTCTCCTATCAAGCTTTTTTGACAATTTGAAGCAACACCAGAATGAAGTCAATGAGATAAGAGAAGAAAGACTAGCAAGAACTACTAATCCACTTGCACTAGTTGCTCAAAACACTACACTATTTACATCATCAAAGAACCATTCCTACTCAAATCATCCCTTATTCCTCCAAACAGATCGCAACGTCTACCAGAACAGCGGAAAGCAATTGCTCTCCTCTTCTGCTCCTACATATGATCCAGAACCTGCAACGGTTACTGAAGATGAGGAAATGTCAAAGGAGCAGGAGATTGACCAAACTATGGCTTTAATTTCTTTCGTTCAAGAAAATCTTACAACAAGCCAACCAACACCAACCTTCGAACATCATCAAAACACGTCGCGTAATCAAGCCAAATCTACACAAGAAATCAACAGATGGAACTGGGTATGATAATTCATGAGGGCAGTAGTAAATCGTTGTTGGGGCTAGGGCAAATGTAGGTATCCGGGTAGGGCAAAGTCTGGGATTATGTTAATAATTGCAAGGAATATGGGCATGTATCAAGGGAATGTCAGAAACCAAAAACGAGTAACGCTTGCAGCGTATCACAAGGAACAGATGTTATTGTGTCAAAAAGGGAAGCTGGGGTTTCGTTGATGCAGAACCAGTGATTGGCAGGGATTGCTACTGATGATGAGTCTGAAGAACAGGAATTTGGAAGCACTAATATGTACATGGACAGTATTCATGAAGTTACGTCCAGATTCAGTTGCAATTCTGGACCAATCTTTGATGATGAGCCAATGCATAGACAAAACACTAATGGAAACTCTTACTGTGTTTGCCATGGTAAATGATAAAATCATGAGCTAACCTGAACTTTAGTAATGGCATATATTGGCGGAACAATGGTGCTCAATATCACTATTGATTCATCGGATATATGTTATGATAGAGTCAGTATGACCAGGGATGCAACTGAAATCTTGATCACGACGTGATTTGCTTGTTCCTTAATTAGAAACTAAAATGTGAAATTGATGACAGCAACAAACCGAAATAACTTTTTGGGAATCATCAAACAACGGAGTTAGTTGCAAATTGGGAAAGGTGAAAGTGAGGATTTCAAAACTAAGAATAAAAGTTTGTTAGAAAACAATCAAATAACCATTTCAAGAAGCAAACAATGAACTGTCCAAGACTAATCAGTTGATGTTAAAGACTTAAGAAAGTTCAAGCGGAACTTGATAGTATAGATGATGTGGAATTATGCGTCAAGGTGAAATGGATTGTGCAAAAAGCCAAAGGTGGATTTACAGTCATACAACATCGATTTTGAAAAATAATCTATGCATATACTCAACAAATAAATGCTTAAATCAACGATTTTCGAGATATGAAAAGGAGAGCTTTGTGCACACCACGAAAACCATTCATATGTCACAAGCAAAAGAGTGCTCAGATTAAGCTTTACAAAACTCGTGAAGACAAGGAACTTTGATAAAAAGTTCATTGCTTTAGAAAAAACAAATTCGAGGTTTTGATGGATATTGTATATAAAACCGGCCAATTGTTCAAACATTGAATATGTGTTAATCGTAATTGTAAAAAACGGCGTTTTTGCAGAAACCTGAGTTTCCTCACGAAAGGCTCAAAGAGCGAATCCTCGTTTCTGTATGATCTAGGTTGCTATAATGTATTCATGCGTTAAATGAACTCTGATTCTGTACGAATGATTCGTATTGAACAGAACGGTCGATCAAAATTAAGCGATTCATCAGATCCTTTTTGATTATGCTCAGTTGACTAAGCTTTATGATTGGTTACGTTACAACGGAAAGTCGCCTGGACAACACTATTTCCAAACACGGTCAAAGCTGAGTTCTTACATCCTTCTATGAGGAAGTTTCCAAAGCGGTCTTTTCGTAACAAACACCTTGTCAGAGGAAAAACGAAATGGATGAATCCATTTCCTTGGGTTAGGATCAAAAGTGTCAAAGCTTAAGAACTTTTCAAGATTACACAGAGTGTTGACCGATTTTTTTGACGGAGTGGAACGTCTGCAAACAAACAATTGCCAAAAAGAACCTTATTTGGTACCATCGACCCTTTATTAAACACCCCAATAGAAGAATTTGGCCCCACTTAGCAACACTCAATGCGGACTTCGAACAATTTCACTTGTGTTTGAAGGAGGAAATGGTTGCTGATTTGAGATACTTTCATTCTCTTGAAACATGAAGTAGACTCTCAAATTCAATGGAAACTCAAAAACACAGTTTTTGGAAATGAAATCGACCGCTGTTCAAGGGAATATTACTATGCTGATCACATGAATGCAATACTTGGTGTATACACTGATTTAGATTGAAATTCACTGATTTGCAATGTGATTCGCAGAACCTTGAAAAGTTTGTGCCCGTCTTGAAAAGGCTTTCAAAGAGTAAAACATTGTCAAAGATTTCTTGAATCACTTCAGCAAAACATGGATTAATCTTGACCTTTGATTTAAACTGTGTAACGAAAGATAAAACATGACAAATCTTTCAACGAAATAATCAGTCAATGTATTTCTGAAGATCGTGAACAGTATTTTGCAATTCAAGACTTGAAAGTCAATTACAAGACCAAGGAATGCGATAAGTGAGTGCAGAACTCATTCGAAAGATGATAAGGAAAATCTGTTGGAAACTAAGCTTTTGAAAAATCATCGTTATTTCGACAATCCGATGCTTTTAAAAGTCAACGGGACAATTCATTTTAGGTAAACCCGCATTTTCTTCAGATATTGACAAGAAAGATTTTCAAAGTCAAAGCCATTTACCACACAAAATGTGTTCAAAAGATTTTTTCAAAAAAGTCATGCAAGATTTTGCCTCAGAATGTGTTGCCAATTGTCAAGAACACAAATGTGATTGCACTAGGAATGTATAAAGTGCACACAAAAGCATACTCAAACAGAACACTCAGGTTGCATCAAGGACATTAGGACAACTACAAAACGCCGGTGTCTTTCTCTACTAGGTAATTCCACTTTACTAGTGTTAGCAGGACCCCAGTTAAGCCATCATTGGACGCTAGAGTCGTGTCTAAAATAGTCAGGAAGTGCAGAAGTAGAAGACCACCGTAGAATTTTATAGTTTTCTATAATTAAAAAACGTTCTGTAACTGCGTGTAATGACAGTTGAATGCTAAGACCTCGAATGTTAACTTTGTCTGTGTGACTTGTGGAACAATGTGTGCTGAATGAAAATCATGATTTGTGTGTTCTACATTATAATCACTGGGGTGAATTCTAGGATAGAAAAACCAAAGGAGTGATATTCGTTCTAGAAAAACCAAGCAGAATGTGAACCCAATCTGTTGCAACATCCAGTAAGGAAACACGTTGCAACAGACTCCACTGTCAGAAATCCAAAAACTAACTAGGGGATAGTTTTATGCGCTAAGTTTAGTAAGCCATGCTCGTTGTTGTATCCTAAGTTCAATACTCCCCACGGTATAATTGGGAAACTAAGTCTCAACAAGGAAATGTTAACATCATTAGATATGCCTCTAGGTATGCATCTCGAATGCTAATCTTTTGGAACCTAAAGATCCTAGGTGTTCCCTGTGTCAATACCCCCCCCCATTGTCCTTCTAATTCTTTTTGCGCTGTCGAGATCATTCTATTTATCGTCGACTTGGGTGCTCAAAACCATGACCGAAATCTCAAACTTCTAACTAATTTTGTGGAGAATTTTGGGACGGTCAAGTTGGAAAATGATCAATTGATCCAATTCTTGGCTATGGAGATCTGGTTCAAGGAACGAATACTATCACAAAGGGTTTATTACGCTGACGGGCCTTAATCACACTTTATTCTCGTTGGTCAATTCTGTGATGCGGATTGGAAGTTGCTATTCGGAAGTCTACATGTTCATCTGTGATTTTGAAGGGAAATGATCTTTCACAGGTTCTCGTGGCACAGATTGTATTTCCATTTCTCTGCTGACTCAACATCTCCAATCAATTTTCTTAATGCTTAAAAGCAACATCGTCTAAGCCTTGGTTAGGCATCGTCGTCTATCTCATTTAAACTTCGACACCATTCAAACTTGCTTTCATAGATAATATTGTGACTTCTTTCTTGATTAGAGGTTACATGTTGGCCTTCCAAATTGAAATTCGTCAAAGATCATCTGTGTTCTTCTTGTGAGGTGGGGGGAAAGCGAACAGAAAGTTTTTTTCACACTAAGACTACCGAGCTCACACGACTGGTTGCCTCTTTACACATGGGACTTATGTGGTTCCAATGGGGTAGAATTCGCATTAATGGAAAGAAATATGTTCTCGAATTGTTGATGACTACTCTCGATATATTGGATCATTTTGAGGTCCAAAGACGAAACACCTGGAGTTCATTGATTTCCTCACACTTGTACAAAGCGACTTCTATGCTAAGTTGAACAGTTCGAACTGACAAGGCACAGGAATTTCTTAATCAACTTTAATGAATACTTTGCAATAAAGAGGGATAAGACACGAAACGTCAAAACTGCTTCGAACCCTGAACAAACCGGCGTATTGTCGAAAGACGGAAACCGTATCTTGTTGAGGTGCTATCGACAATGTACGCGCCGTAAAGTTCGTTGTTCTTAGGGCTGAAGCAATTGCAACAGCATTTTTATCAAAATCGTTCACTTGTAATTCTCGACATGAGAAAGGACACCTTCCATCTCATCAATTGCCGGAAACCCGTCAGTCAAGTTCTTTCACATATTTGGTTCTCTTTGCTTTTCATCGTCAGAGTGTGTGCAACTTTGCTAAACTAGAAGGAAAGGTGAGCATGTATTTTTGTTGGCGTATTCTACTCAGTCAAAGGCTTACAGTGGGTATTTAACACTGAGAACAAGATGATGTTGAAACAAGCTTCTTTAACTTTGACGCAATTAACCTAAAATGGCGTCAGCTCACGTAGTTCTGCCCCGGTCCACAATGTTCAACTACGGTACTAGAACAAGACAGTTTAAGTGCCGGTCCACAAAGTCAAGAAAAATTGTTCCTCAAGTTGCTGAGACCGTAACAACGTCAAATGAGCTGGACTTGCTATATCGTCGTATGTTCAGTGATTACTCATGGAAATTCTCCTGTTTATGTCCAAAGTCTTCCGCGTATGTCTGCTGATAATCCTGGAAAACCGTCAACACAGAACACCACTCACACTCTACAACAACGATGTTGCAGATCACTTCATTGAACATTCATTCAAACACATCAACTCCCAACTAAGTACCACTGTCACTGCACCTGAGAACATTCATCAAGCAGAAGACACAATACGAAAATGCCAAATTTGACGATGATGAATTAATCAAACATCTTCAGTTACACGGACAAGCTCACGGGGAGACATCGTCTCGTATGTTGATTCGTCAAAATGCATCACTTATCTATAACACCTTCCTTCTGACAACGTTGCACAGATCACCATTTAGAAAAGTCATTGGAAATCCTTCTAATCAGTTAGAATAGAAAAGAGTCAGCTAGAGAACAGATGGCGGATGTGTATGTTGCACTCACCGTGGTGAGGTCGAACGAACCAAGACATCAGAGAAAGCATGGCTGATTTGCATGGATTGAATCAATGCAGGGAAGACTTCATCAGTTTGATCGATTAGATGTATGGGAATAGTCGAAGACCCTGTGCAAAAAATGTCATTAACTTACAGTGGTGGAACAACAAACGTGATGAGGAAAATACTGTATTCGCAAACAAAGCTCGTCTTCTTGTGGCAAGGTTATGCTCTAAAGGAAGGAATTGATTATGAAGAGTCATTGGCACCAGTTGCTAGTTGAAGCTGTACGATTGTTTAAATTGCGTTATGCTGCACATAAAATCATTTACAGTGTTACAAATGGATGTTAAAACGCGTTCTTACGGACCTTGAAGGAAGACGTGGTACGTAAACCAACCAGATGGATTTGTTGGACCCTATCATTCCTGACAAAGTTTACCGTCTCAAGAAAGCTTTATATGTCTCAAACAAGACAAGAGCGTGGTGTATGACTGAAACTCTCCAAACTTCCTGGTATCCGTAGGATTCTCAAAAGGTTCTATTGTCCACTCTGTTCATAACTAACAAGGGGAAGAATATGTAGTGCAAATTTAGTTGATGACCTTAATTTTTGGTTCTCCGAACCCAAAACTTGTTCAAACGATTTGGAAAACTTATGCACAGCAGATTTGATATGGTATGATTGGGGAGCTTGAACTTTTTTTAGGAATTCAGAACACAATCACTCGTGGTTGGTATCTTTAATAAACCAGCTAAGGTTATGCTCAAGAGTACTTAGAAAGATGGTATTGACCTCATGTAGGATAGCATTGGTATCCTAAATGGCTCAAGACACCTTGATGCTGACTTGAGTGGGATCTTCCGGTTCGCACCAAACGGAATCTCGTAGTATGGTCGGTAGCCTCATGTACCCTAACAGCAAGTAGACCAGATCTTGTACATGCACATGTTATTGTGTGCTATCAAGCGAAACCGACTGAGCAACATTTCACTGCGGTTTCAACCCCCCTTTTTGTAACATTTTTTTTTTCTATATATTTTTTACGGTTTTAAACGGCTCTTCGTTACCTTAATGACTCCATTGACATGGTTCTCTGGTATCCGAAGGACACGGTTTCGAATAACTGCTTTTTCAGATATCGGATATGCGGCTGTCTCGGATTCCGTAAGCGACATCTGGTGGATACAATTTCTCGGGTGGTGATAAGTTAGTCAGTGGGTATCCAAAAAGAAGCAGGACTGCACGTTCAATGTTTCAGAGACGCGAGTATGGTCTTTATCTGTCTGTGCTGCGAACAAGTACTATGGATGAGAACTCCAGCCACAGATTAAGGCTTACACTATGATAAAATACTTTGTATTGTGATCCAAGGCCGCCATAGCCATTGTGCAATCGGTCAGCATTCCGTACAAAGCACATCGATGTCAGATATCACTTCATAAAGACAAGTTGACCAGGGTCTTGTTGCATTATTTTTGTCGGGAACTGAATACCAGTTAGCTGATAGTTTACTAAAGTTTATCGGAAGATAGGTTTACGTATCTTGTCACACGGACTCGTATGAGATGTTTGACTCCAGATGAACTGGACGGTTTGGATTGATTGTAGATCCATCAAACATAATTTGTAATATTTTATTCTCTCTGTTTTTTATTTATACAAATTTTTTGAAAAAGAAAATACAAAAATATAAAACCAAAAAAAAAAAAAAAAAAAAAAAAAAAAAAAAAAAAAATAAATAATAATCTCTAATAAATAATAATAAGAAAAAAAAATAAAAAAAAATAAAAAAAAAATAGAAAAATATAAAACCTGAAAACAAACATATACAAATCGAAAACTTTCCAAAACTACCAAAAAGAATCTTCTCGACATGTCGCTTGGAATCTGATAACATTTAGTACTTTGAAATGTTGATTAACATCGACACGGGCGTGTAATGAAGTTATCGAATCTGCAGTTGAGCGGAGGTTTCAAAAGCTTTCAAAACATGTCATTTCTAAATTTTCTCATGGACTAATGACATTTTCAGAGCCTACCTGGTCTCGAATGTCAAGGGAAAGTGTACGCCTAGTGGCTTACTCTAAATAGAGAGAAGTTTCTATCATGTTTTTAAACGCGGTTGACCAATTTTTCAACAAGAACTTTTCAATGTCCAAATTGTCTACAATATATTTTGTGGTATTTTTTCATAAAAAAGTGTTTACTTTGTTAAAAATTTGTTATTTTTGTGTTCAACACTCCCTTCTCGAATCTTTTCAAAGAACTAATCGTACGCAGAATGTCATTTATGGGAATCAATGTCTGAGGGGGAGCTTTTTAAAAACAACGCTTTTTAATGTGTCGGATACATCTCATCAAGGTCACTCTGTCTGTATCCAAAAACATTTGTGAAATTAAAATGTGGAAACTTATAATGTCAATTATTAAATTTACAATGTCACTAAGCATCTCACTCCGTCTTCAACATTTTGCTGGGTCATATCAATTTTCATTCCATGTCAAGTTTTAATAAATATTGGTTATCCCAATATATGTTGAAGGGAGGCATCGAATTCTGAATTCATGCTATATCGTGTGGAAAATTTTTCTCCCATGGACTTTTCTATGGTTCAAATTTTCATCACTTGGTATTTCAAATACTCAAGTGTTTATATTTTTCAAATTCTTTCCGTGACCATGTTATTAACATATGTTATAGACGATGTGATCTTTAAGACTCATAAGATGCAACTGCTTTCTCTCATGTGCTAAACAAATTTCGAATCACGGAGCACATGTGTATAGGGGGAGTATTTAAAATATAAACAATGTCAGAAAATGGTTTTATGTTCATCTCATACCAAAACTATTACTTTCCCGATGATTTACGTCATAAGGTGGTTAGGTTAGGTATAGTCCGACGATCCAAACGAACCGGAGGGATCTACTCCCAGGGGACACTCCATAGTTAGACATTCGTGTCTTAGGTATGAATGGAGAAGAATGTTGTATAAGGGGAAAAATGCCGACTAAGATTGAGCTAACACCTGGAACAATCACAACAAGGTGTTAGTAATGACGTCTTGGTAAGCATTGAAGGGGTTGAAGAATCAAAGAAATGTTATGGACTAAGGGTGAAAAGAAAGAAGCTCCTTACACCTTAGGCAGAAACGGTGTCACACTTTAATCTATCAAATCACAAAGATGATTGTTGATATTGAAGACGACTCATGGACCCAGTCGATGCATACAACAACCCTTCCCAGCCTTTCGGGTTTCTCTCAAAAGAAACTTGTTCACTTGTCACGGAGATAACACACTTTATCTATTGACATCTCACTCGAGATTGTTGATAATGAATAGGTGGCAGTCTGCTCCAGCTCCGATTACCAAAACCAACGTGCACAATCGCGTCTAGTGCCTAGACGAGATAAATACTAAATCTATTAGGTACACAATGTCAAAATACACTTGTTGAACACCATAAAGTTCACACGTTAGACAAAGAGTCTACGCATTATCCTTGGAGATCTTGCACAGAAACATCCGAGTGAACATAAGTCTTCTAGGTGAGTGGAAATCCTGCTTGAGCCAACATCAAACAAGCTCTTGGTAGGTGACTTGCAAGATTCTATATGAATTGAGCTTGTGATAACTGGATATCAATTTTGGTCCAGTAAATGAATTGCGACGTAATCAGAAAGATAGTAATATCTGATTCACTTACGTGTGGGTCTGCTTTGAGACGCTCCGGTTAATGAGAATGGCAAGCCTGGTGATTTAATACATCGGTGTTAAAGAATCTACGCTTTGGGTGGAAACCCTGTCAAGGAGATTCTTTGAATCTACCCCCCCCTCCACCCTGTCACAGGTATAGTATTATATACTATAAAACGGGACAACCGGAGGAGAGGTTAATGCAACCAAGTCCAGATGAATGACGAAAGCCATATTTCATCTTTTATTGCTAATGTTTTATTTCAGGATAGACGACGGTGTTGCTAGCCTCATTTCTCCTAGGAGGGCAGATTCATAAACCACATGCTTTTACTCAAGCTTTCAAAGTCAATCATTCAACGTCAAGATAGTTGATTATAAGCACATATGTCAAATAAGAATGTAACAAGTATGAGCATGTTGGTCAAGAGCACAAGTTGATCAAGAATATAGTAGAATTAAGTCAATCAAGATGATTCAAGTCAGGAGATGATGTAAGATAACGTCTAGAATTTTAAAGTCACACGATCATAGGCTCAAAAATCAAGATCACAACGCATGAATGAAGCAAAGCGTTACAAAGCCAAGACCATAACAAGGCAAAGCATAACCTTAAAGTCATATCATCAAATGTCATCGGTGATACAGAGAGTTTGCAGAAAGAGACTCAACATTGAGGAGAATTGTTAGCTTTAATTTATTAAAGTTCAAACCAGACTGTTATCGGTCTTCGAAAGTCAAAACTAGGTCTTTGATTGCTAATAGCAAGTCGGGTTCAACGTTGAAGGGCTTGGATAGTAATATTAATATTGGTCCGTGTTTCGGGCCTCAAAGCCCAAGTGATCCCAAATAGCTAAGCATGGGTATAAATACCCCTTCACCACACTTGGTGAAGGGTGTTGGTTACTTTTCATCTCTTGTAACTCACCACTCTCTACAATCTAATTTTCTTTCTTTATTTCTCTCTCTAAGATTCTATCTCATTTTCTAGCATCTTGGTATAATTCTTGTTGTGTAATGGATTAAATACATGGGATAACAGTGTTGATAACAGATCCTAAACACAAAACGAAGTCAAAAGGAACCACGTTAAACAGGTCACAACTATTCAAACAATGTATTCAAATGTTACAAGCTACCAATATATATTCATTTAGTTTGAATTTAAAAGAAAAAAACATCCTAATTCAATATATGGACCAAATATGACTTGTTGCTGATCATGTTTTTAAATACAATTATGCATTGTTTTTATACAATAAAGTATAAAACTGGACTTCCTTCACTAAGAGGCAGATGTCTAATGATCAACTAAAGGTTATAGTGACGTAAACATAATCTAAATATAATTTACAGCAAGAACTTAGACTGCATTGTGAAATATGCTAACGCTAAAAAACATGCTCTGTTCGGAACTCTGGAAATTCATTTTGACATTTGCTTTGCGTCTCGTTCCAGAAACCATAAAATTGCTACAACGATAAACCACCCCATGGGAGGGGGGACATATACAAAAAGGTATGACATTTAATGCAGTTTTTAGGTAACCCAAACTCATAGGCTATGAACACTTATCAAAAACTTTTAAGCAATGGTCCGGGTGGTACTTGTATTGGACTCGGTTACTTGTTCACTTTATCATAAATTGAACTTATTCGTGATGGCACTGTTGCATATGTACCTAGAAAATGGAGGCATAATAAATATTATTTCTGATAACCAACTTTTCAAGGCCTGAGAAAATGATCAAATGGTTAAATGTCTTGACGCAAGCTGATCAGGTTGCTCAGTTAAGTTTTAACTTACTTGTCATCTGGGTGAAAAGTTAATTGCCTTGGCTATTCAGTTTTACCATACTACCGGAAGAGAACACAACCCATAAGACCATAAAACGACATAGTAGTCGTTAAATAAAAGGAATAGCAAACAACTACAAAATGTGTAGGATGTATTATCAACAAAAACACTATAAATACAAGAACCACCACAAGAGTACTGACAAGCCTGTTCTTTCCATAAGTTGATCGATTGATCCATGATCCAGTTAACTTGACAAGCCTGATAAATTACATACATAATTAGCAGTGTAACTATAGTCTTAATATTTCATGAATTATGGTATTTATTTGGATCTTGGTCAGACATGCCAAAAGGCAGCAGCATTACAAAACAATTTTGTATGCCTATAATATGAAATATACTATCCTTCTCCTAAAGTGTGTTATTCTGTTTGTGGACTTCCATCTTAAGTCAAAGTTAACATATTTAAATGTGCACATAGAATTCTAATAACACACTAAATAAACATACCTTGCATTGTCATAGCAAAGTAAACGGTTGCACAAAGCAGTAAACCCTGACCTCGTTTTATTATTGCGCCATTCTGTTTCATTTTCATGCGGACTTCACAAAATGTGCATCCCAACAGTTTCTAAAATGTTTGAAGAGACGAGCACAACCATCAGTAGCGTAAACATTATGAGAGTCGGATAAAAAAATCCGCCTTTTTAACATGCCAAAATTTGATTCATAACTAAAATTTTCACATGGTGAAGATACTTTAAACTTGTAGTAAGGATTCAAAAACCTGATTCTTTGCTAAACTTTTCACGCATGAAGATATTTTAAAAATCCGCTAGTGACATCAAAACCTAATTCATTGCTAAAGTTTTCACATGTGAAGATACTTTACAAATCCGCTAGTAACATCAAAATTTGATTCCTATCTAAAGTTTTCACATGTAAAGATACTTTACAAATCCGCTAGTAACATCAAAATTTGATTCCTATCTAAAGTTTTCACATGTGAAGATACTTTACAGATCCGTAATAACCATCAAAATTGATTCCGGTCTAAAGTTTTCACTAGTGAAGCTACTTTACAAATCGCTAGTAACATCAAATTTGAGTCCTATATAAATTTTTCAATGTAAAGATACTTTAACAAATCTGCTAGTAACAGCAAAAATTTGATTCTATCTAAAATTTTCCATGTGAAGATACTTTACAGATCGTAGTACATCTAAAGCTATACTTCCTTGCTAATCTTTTCACTCCTTGAAGATATACCAAACTAATTATCGCTATAACAATCAAGACCTAATTCGGCAAATTATTTTACACTCAATGTGAATAATGCCTTCAAAAACATAATAATTATGAATTATACAATAAATAATTATGAGTTATTCAATAAAATTTAATAAAATTAAATAGAAATTATATTTACCGTCAATATCTCTGTAATGAGAACGGAAAAATTAATCGTCTTCATCAATATAATCTTTTGTTGACCTAATTTCATGTAAATCTTCTTTTTCGTAACTTATTGTTATTGAATTGTATGATTTTATGATGAATCAAGATTCTGGTGGTGATTCCGGTAGCGATTCCGATGGTAGAAGAAGGTGTTTGACGGTAGTTAGAGTGTAGAAGCGGTCAAAAGACGGTTGTTGAGATGATGGGAATAGTAGTGGTGGTTTGTGGGGAACAGGTGGCGTGAATGGCGGTTTCACGGTGGTTGATGGGATCGGAGTTTCTAGAAGGTAGGTTTGTTGGAGACGATCAAGATATTTTTCACCTTTAAAAGTTAGTATCTGTGTTTTTTTTACATTATATATGAGGTTTTATGAGTTGAAATGACAAACGTAAAAAACACAACCCCCCCCCCCCCCCCCACCCAACCAACAAAAAAAAAACACACCAATTACACAACCCTCCACAAAAAAAAAACCAAAACCCCGTACCCCTTGTTAGTTATATAGTGGTACATTGGGGATAATTTAAGCCATAGATCTAAAAAAGAAGGGGTTACTGGGAAGGCTAAGATTCTTCTTTCCTTCTCTTAAAAAAAAAAATTAGCTTTCACTTGAACGCGCCCTATATATATATGTATAGTAAGTATATTATATATGTATTATATATTATATATGTTTCTATATATCATGTATCTATTATATATATAATCTATGTTTATATTTATAAGTATAGTATATATATATATATATATATTATATATTTTCTGTATATATATCTATATTCTATATTTATATATTAGTATATATATATGTATATTTATACTTTAAAACGAATAAAAAGAAAATCAGATGAGGATGGAGACAGATATATATGTATATATATTTTTATGATTATATATATTATAATGTATTATATAAATATATGTATATATCTATATTTGTATATATATATGTATATATACTTTAAAAGAATAAAAAGATGAGGCTGGAAGACGCTGTGCTTTTGATGTGAATGAAATTGTTTCCATAGAGCCGAAAAGTGGGATAGGATGAGCGGATACAAAAGAAGGAACATGTTGAGAGAGGTTGATCAGAAAAGATGATATATCATTTTATCACTAACATTGATGTGATATGATCCTGTATCGAGACAAAGGTGGATGATTCGGAATAAAGGTTTGTTTGGAGTTTGTTGGTTGGACAATGTTGAGGAACATCTGGGATGTGAAATGAGGTGTGGTAGTTTTTCATGTTGGAATAATAATGAGAGACTCAAACAATGTGGTGACGCAATAACACTTGAAGATTGACTCTTTCTTTATGTTCTTCACTTCTAGAAAGTGGAAGTTTTGCGAAGGTGTGGGAATTTGCATTTCGCAAAATTTACTTAAATATTTCAGAAGTAAAAATTAAGGTTGTCTGGGATATAGGGAGGAATTTTAATAGTAACAAGGACTATTAAAAGAAGCGAAGAAACGTATAGAATTGGACAAGAGACACGTTAGAGATGAGTTAGAATCATTAGAAGTAAAAGCACGTTTAGAAGTGAGAAGAAACTTTTAGATGTAGAAAGACGATAGACGTGAATACCGACTTCGCAGAGCGACGAAACGTTTAGGAGTGAGAGAATAGAATTCATTCTGAATTTGAGACAATACGTATGGAGACTGTGAGGTCAAGGTTAGTATGTGAGGGGATTTATTGTGATAGTGATGGATTGTACGTTCTCTCGATTGAAGGATGTGATTGATACGAGAGCATTTTATATGGAATTGTACTTGACTCTGAAAACACATACGACAACTGATGTTATGAGTGTTGGGATGTGAGGAGGACCATTGATCTATAGGAGAGATATTGGTGTATAGGTTTCGGTGTGGAAGTAGATGTCACTCGGAGCCGCAAGGAGACGTGTTAGGTTCTGGAATTCACAAAAATAAAAATGGTATTCAAGATGTGACGGCGGTCTCCAAATATATCTGGGGGGCCGCAGATAGATCTGGGGGCCACGGACGCCAACATGAGGGATGTTGGGGTGAAATTGATGATGAATTTTCGAAACGATGACATTTTAATTTGAATTACGCTAATTTAAAAAGACTTAAAGTATTTCGGATGAAAGTAGATTAAGTTGTCACGACACTAACTGGAAACAAACTAGATTGAAACTAGTAGAAAGAAGAGAAAACTATTTATGAATGTGTTATCATTCTCTATAACCTTGACGCATATAATTTAACGATCGCGAGTTAAGGGGTAAAGACAGCTGTCGTACGATATTATTTCAGGCAACCTTTTTGAATGTGTTTGACTCCTTTTGGACATTGTCCGACGGAAATGGTGACGTTAGCTTCGGTAAGTTTCGTACGTGAAAATAATAGTAATAATACTAATACTAATAATACTCATAATAAAAAAAGAAGAGAAAAACAAAACGAAGATAAGGCGAGCAGCTTTTGACATGTCAAGAGGGATGGTGGTTACGTACGATAAACTACACTCACATGAGTTATGTAAGCTTTCTGAGCTATGTGAGTTGTTCATAAAAACAATCACACGACGATGGTATACGGAGGTATACGGTTGTCTTAAAGGTGGTAGCAGAAATAGTGGAGGAAAGAGATTAGCCATCTCTATGGTTGAAGAGGCGTGGTTGAGTGAGAAGAAAGAGGTGTGATCGAAAGACAAAGAGTGTTTTCGTCGAAGAGAAAGAATGTTTCATCGAAGAGAAAGAATGTTTCGTCAAAGAGAAAGAATGTTTTTGTCGAAGAGAAAGAATGTTTTCGTCGAAGAGAAATGAAGAGCGTTTTAACTAATGTTGTTAAAAGGCTTGAATAGGGATTTTCGGATATGACCTTTAACGTTTGCAATCGCAAGTTAAAGATACTTGAATATTTCGGATGAAATATTTAAGTTGTCAAACCTACTTGGAGGAGCGTTAGATTTGTATCTAAGCTTTACTTGACGAAAGAGTAGATGATTTGGAAGAAAGCAAGACGATGATCAAAGGAGTGTGTGAGTGAAGACTCTAAGAGATTTAAGACCATTTTGCGACTCTTTTGAAAATTTAGATTAGTGACTCGGACGCGAAGAAAGATATTCTAGTGTGAGAAAATATATACATAGATGTATAAGACATATAGATATAAGCATGCAAGTTTATCTAAGCATGCATCAACACAATAATCAACAAGATTAATGTGTAAGACTGTATGACATCTAAACCTTATTTGTCATACATCAACCTAACATAGTGTAGGTGCACAATTAACATGTAAGTCATGTAAGATGACACAAACAAAACATGATAATTTTAAATGTAAGCATCATGTAAAACATGTTAGCATTTATCATTTAGGAGCATTTGTCATTTAGATAAACTAAGAGATATTTTATCTAAATTTGCTAGAAAAAGGCAAACATCTTTTTAATAGACATGTATTCAATAGCTAAATAAACAACCATTGAGCATCAAGATAAACATGAAGGCATATAATTGCATTATATGGGAGCAAGTTATCATCTTGAAACTTTAAAGCACATATGTGAGGTGCATGTTGTCTAGATTGACTAAGGAGAAACCTAATTTCTACTTGCTTAGTGTGCACTCCTAATGAGATACAAAGTTTATCGATGTAGACTATCATTAGGCATATTTAGGAGGAGTTATTTAGTCAAATTAGAGAATGAATATGAGACTATCACTAGTGGTGCTCAATTCAGGCTAAACACGACTATTTTTTACGGGTTATACCACGAATCCAACTTCACTCTTGGAAGCAATTTAACCGTTAGGTCAAATTGAATTTCTAGTGCAATAGATTCTCCAGTAGTCATTCTCATGTTAGACAAAATAGAAATCCTATATTTGCCTAATGAAGTGTAGCAAAGATAAAATTTGTATTGTCTTTTCATACAAGGTCTAATATGACTCAACTAACATACATTAATTTTGGTTCACATAATCCTAATCAAGATGTGTAGAATTCTAAAATGAAAGGAGAAGCAAGATTGTGTGTAGTAATAAAAGAGAATGAGTCATCTATGACCTAGAGATTATACTTAAGAGTGACAAAGTGTAATCAATAACTCTAAATAATGAGACTGTTCAATAGATGCACTTTGCATGTCATTTTATGAAAGAAATCCAATTAAGGTATTAACCACAATAGCATCTGGTGAATAATACTTAATATAATAATGAAGATAACTAAAGTGTACTTACATGTATGTTGGACTGTTAAAACAAGTATTGTACAAAGGAAGATGTGTTAAGTTGTCTAATGCCAAGGGCAGAATTTTACCTAAACCGAAGATAATCTAAGACGAAAGGAATCCATCGATCCGTGGAGGTGTGCCAAATTTGGGCAAGATTATTTACCCACTAGTTTAGAGATGGTGTTGAAATTAATTATGTAGGAGAAGCAATATAAGTTCTAAGGGTTTCTAGGTTTGAGTTTTCGGAAATGACGCTCCAAGGGCTTGCTTATCAAGTTTGGAGTACTTATGAGTTTCCCCGATCGGAAATTATATAAGTCGTCATCCTACTTAAAGTGTGTAAATTTTTAGCATGAATAATTTGACCTAGATAATAACACAAACATATGAACACTTTAGAACTCAATGAAACATCTTCATTTGCCAAGTGAGAATTGGCAATTGGATGACTAATTCTTGTTGTCTTGCAATCAACATCGTGATTCATGTAATAATTGAGATGGTTTAAACATGTAGACCACCGGAAAAATATCTCTGGTACAAATATGAATGAATTTCCATGATACTAGATAAAACCTAATCTCGATTTTCCATGTTCATATTCTAAGTTTGTATAATTGGATTGAATAGGAGATTGAATTATACGTTTGAATAAACAATCATCTTCATATTCGAAATCCTCTTACGATCACTTATTGAAACAAGCACGATAATGTTTGAAGAATATGTCATTCCCAAGTCCTAACCTTAGATGTTTAAAAAGGGTTCTCATTTTGGTGAAGAAGAAATAGTAGGCCTAATTTATAGGCAAGTAAGAGAATTTTTTGATGATAAGAAGACTTCATTTTTGAGTTGAGCTTTTTGAAATTGTTTGAGCAAAGTTACATTATGTTGTGCATTAGCTCCTGTTTGGATGTTGCAAGAGATGACGACTTTACCAATTGCATTGCAAGGTAAATTACTTGAATATTTCGGATGAAACATTCAAGTCGCCAATCCTACTTCATTGTATATTTTATGCATATATTTGCCAAATATTTGGAACACAACTATTGGACAAGTAGACTCAATATGTCATCATTTACACAAGTGTGAGTTATGATCCGCATGCCTACTTCTTAACGTCTTGGAAAAGATGTCGTTTACTTTCATATCAATCACGAGTTGATTGAGTATGTAGGTTTACAGATAATATCTCTTGTTATATATTGATAAAGCTTAAACTAGACAAAATAAGATTCCGATTCTTTTTCACTTTAGCCATACTTGAAAACTTGTCAATTAGATTCAATAATCACATCAATCATAGTTTGAATAATGAGTTGATATGTATTCGGAATATTTCTTGACCCTCACGAACACGATCTTTTTGAAAAGAAGACAAATAAAGATTTTCATAGTGTGGTTCCCACTAATCCTATAGACTAGTGTAAGTGTGAGGTTGATGAATAATGACCAATTAATTTCTTACTTTCAAGATTGTGATATATTTGCTATGCAAAAAATATTTGTTGTTATGCCATAGTATGCATAGTTTTTGACATTTTTATTAATATAAAAACGATTTTTCATAACCATTTTAATACAACAAACATCCTTTTTTAAATACTATATGTTAAAAAAATATAATTATGTGTGTGTGTTAGAACAATGCAAGCACAAGCAAAGTTTTAAAAAAATTCTTTTACTTAATTACCAATGTATTAATACAATCTTATATTTTGTTTAACCAACCCAAGATCAAACAACGCAAGATGATGAAAATATTTAGACATTTTGTTGGAAAGAGGAGGTATTATGTAGGAAATATTCTTAAGGATGGGTTTAACAATATGATCTTAGGACGTAATTTTTCCACACACTTACAAACTATTAAAACTCTCATTCCTAAGTGGGTTAATGACACTCAAAATGATCTACAAGATGCTATATGTGCACTTGGTAAAATATAGTGATCTATGCCTATATGCAATGCACAAACAATTTTGCAACTTAACACAAGAAATCTAGCGTAATTCCTATTAGGCATAATCCGGAAAACTAGTAACATATAAATAGTATACATGGCACTTGTGTTTAGATATATAATTAGCTCAATTACAAATAGTAATGATTACTTATAAATATCTATTAACCAAGTTGAAACAAAAGTAAACACACATAATCATCTAGCATACACATAAGGATATTCGTCGTTGTTTTGTGTATTAGATATAACGATGTATACTTAGCTTGATTTGATTTGAAAATAAAATAGTTCCTCCCCATTTCAAAAATTAATTAAGATCAATATTCTGAAAGAACAAATACACTATATTTCAAGGATATATCCATTAGAAATGTCCAACTCAAAGGAAAAAGTAAAATACAAGTTTTATGTGAAAACGAAACTCAAAATTTTGACCACTATGTAGTATTTTGAATTTATGACTTATTTAAGTTTAGAAGAAGACTTGGAAGTATTTTTAAATGAAAGTAGACTTAATTCTCTTCGAAATGGCGGGTGGCACGACTTCTACGGACTTACGGTTGATTTTATATGATTTTTTGAAGTTTGCCAGAATCTGCTGAAACATACAGGCGGCCCCCCATAAAGGTGACGACCCCAGATATGTTAGGGGGCCGTCCGAACAATTATGGGACCGCCACCAGAGACCCAAAAACACGTTTTTTTAATTCAAACTCATTTGGTGACTTGACTGTGGAACGTAGGACTTTAAAAAGTTGTTCCAGCACATAAATTTCGTGTTTTAGAAATCATTTCAACTCGACAAATATAAGTTGACACTTCCAAGTTCTTTTGAGAAAATTTTCTTTCAAGCTAGTATATGAAGTATATTTAATAACAAAACTAGTACGAATCAAACAACAAAACACTTTTCATATTTAATCCCCCTTCATGGGTATTTTGATACATAGATCGTACTCTATTTTAAAAACCATTTGTTTTGAAAACTAGAGCGACGTGGCTCTGATACCAATTGTGGAAAACCGAGATGATGGGGGGGGGTGAAATAACGATTTCCTTTTAAAAACTTCAAATCTTTTGTATAAATTATTTTATCACTCTTTGCCGGCGGTCCCATAAATGTATGGGGGCCGCCCAGTACATAAGGGGGCCGCCCTATTTAAAGGGACCGCCTTCAAAAGAGGTTTTCGCACTAGATTATTTGTATCAAATCACCAATCAAGTTTGACGCAATATGAGAAGTGTCGATAATGGATTTCAATAATTATGAGGGGTATAGTTTAGTTATGTTTGGAGAAATGGTCAGCACATAGTCTACCAATATATCCACACTCACAATTGTTACTACAAGAGCTACACAACCATGACTAACACAAAAAAGACAACAGTCACCACAATCATAAGCCACAATGGCAAGTGTTAAAAGTAAGCGATAAATGTAAAGACATAAGTAAGAGAGAAAGGTAAAAGGAAATGCAAACCGACACTATGAAGTTATAGTGTTGCTGGTGTTCACGAAGCTCCTCTTCGCCCTACTCCACTCCTCGAGTATCCAACTCGAGGTTACTCACTAATCAGCAACACCTTTCGGCGGAGAAAACCTTATACAATGCTTACATATTTCCGACACTAAAGCTAGATGTCGAGTTCTATTCGGGTGCAACTAAAACCCGTTTTTTTATGTCCCAAGTAAACTAACCTTGTGTTTTATGGCCAGAAACACATAAACTGCGTCGCTTACAGTATTTCCGACACTAACTAAATGTCGAGCCCTAACCTAGCTAAAACCAATCTACCACTTCACCAATGTATTTTAAGGCCTAAAATACTAACCAACCCATAATCAACCCATCCGAATATATACATCATTTGGATTTACACACTACTAGCATTGATACATTGGACTCGATCTATATGTAACAAATGTTACAAATGGACTAACTAGACTACATAACTTCGGATCTTGAAGATGACCGAAGTTCTTCTCTTGCACTTGAGGGAAGAAGGAAAGAGTAGAAGATTGGATCACATTTAAACAAGATTAAACAAGTTAAATGATCAAAGATTTAGAGAGATTTAGTGAGATCTAGAGAGAGAAAGAACTGAGAGAAATTCGTGCAAAAGGGTTATGAAATCAGTTGGAGATGACCCACTATTTATAGGAGCTGAAAGCTGACAGTCTGGCAACGGCGGTCCCGGCGGTCCCTTATATATAAGGGGGCCGCCAGGCCTATAAGGGGGCCGCCGCCTAGACTCCGCTCCCTTTTTTGTCTTTTTGTGGGGAAGGTTGTATCTGGTATAGAAGCTTCCATTTTGGGGGGAAAACCAGATTTCAAATTTTATATTTAAATAAAACATTTCTTTTATTAAAAAGTATTTTGTGTTTATTTATTTTTGTGAAAAATACTTTTGTAGAAATGTAATGGTTAAGAAAAAAATATTTTTCTTTGATCATCCTACAAGTTTAATTTGTTTGTACATACCTTATGTGATTTACATCGGGTGTAAACAAATGTCGGTGTTGATGCAGACTTGAGACATCGAGTGTTGTTGATGCATGTATGCATTGATGATTTGTGATTACGAGTAACTTGCGTACTTTACGTTATGTATTACAAGTTACATGTTTGTCATCACCAAAACATAAAGAGATCGTATAGATTAAATATCGTAATATTTGCACTAACACACGGTAGTACTTAACGAGAAAAATATTTGCACCGTTCGTCCTTAGGGATGTATGATGCCTCATTTTACTAACGGAGGGATGAAATCTGCGCGAAGTATTGACGAGGGACGTGAGACGGTCATTTCGTAAACAACAAGGATGTATTTTGCACTTTACTCTTAAAACTCACGTGAGTATAATACAAGGTGACAAGGCACTTTGATTTTTTTAGTGGTTTAAGAAAGTCAAAATTTGTTTATTCGTTTTTTGGTTTTTTTTAAAACGACTTCATACTTTTTCATTTAAAAGAATTATATATTTGAACAAAGTGAAGGGTTTTCTTGTTGCTAGTATTCTTTTGGTTCAAGTTTCGGTCGTGGTTTTCTTGGGTTATCATTCAAATCCGGAAATGATCATGTGGCAAAAGATTTTGGGATATGTTTAATAAACAAATTGGTAATGTTTACATATCCAAGTTTACTATGTTTGAAGGACTTGGACCAATTTTCTTGGTTGGGCAGTTTTGTGATTCGAACCTTGAGGTTGCTTTTCGTCAACACACCTGCTTCATTCGCAATTTAGAAGGTGTGATTTATTGACTGATCTCGAGAAACAATGTTGTATACATCTGTATCTTTGGAGACATGATGGCTCCCTCTCCTATATTCTCTTCAAAGACCCTCAAAGACTAAGTCCTGGGCTATGTGCACCGACGATTTGTCTCATCTAAACCTTTGGTGCAATCAACCATTAGCTAACAAGCCTTACTTCGAAGTCCACCCTAAGCTTAAATTTGAAAAGGACCATCTGTGTTCTGCATGTGTCATGGGTAAGAGCAAAAAGAAACCCCACGAAAAAAACCCCCTAAATCAAAGACACCAATCAAGAAAAACTCTATCTGTTACACATGATCTGTGACTCCAATGCGTGCGCAAGTGTTAATGGAAAGAATACATCTCGTCATCGTCGATGATTACTCACGATTCACAATGGGTAATTCATAAGGTCAAAAGAGAAGCTCTAGAATTCAAAATCAAGTATTCTTTCTCAAGATGATCCAACTATGACTTAAAATACATGCCGAACGCATCAGAACAATATAAGAAACTGAATGTGTTTAATCAGACTTGCTGAATATTATGAGAAGGTTGGTATCTCTCACGAAACAGACTGAAGCTCGCACTCCACAGCAAAAAGGTGTCAATGAAAACAAATCGTACACTAATGAAACTAGCTCAGCTACGAATGTTGATTATGCAAAAGCTCTGTTATTTCTATGGGCTGAAGCAGTGGCTACCGCATGTTACACCCAAAATCGTTCCATCATACGCCTTCGTCACGGCAAAACACCATATGAGCTTTTACATGACAAACTTCCCGACATTATCTTCTTACCATGTAATTGGAGCAACTCTGCTATACAACCGAATGATATGAAATTTGGCAAGTTTACAACCAAAGCCTGATATTGGTATTTTCATTGTATGCACCCACAAAGAAAGCATTTCGAATTTACAACCGATGTACCAGACAAATCATTGAGACAATTCATGTAAATTTTGATGAGCTGACTGCAATGGCTTCTGAACACAGCAGTTCAGGACCCGCACTTCATGAAATGACTCCTGCAACAATCAGTTCAGGACTCGTGCCAAACCCTCCTCCTTCAACACCATTTGTACCACCTTCGAGAACTGACTGGGATATGTTGTTTCAACCGTTGTTCGATGAATTACTCAATCCCCCACCTAGTGTTGATCACCCAGCCCCTGAAGTTATTGCTCCAATTGATGAAGTAGCAGCTCCAGTACCCGCTGTATCAACCACTTCACCTCCTCCAACGATATTTGACCAAGATCACCATCAACAAGTAACTCCTCAAACAACCCGATACACAAACTCCTCATTCCTAATGATTTAGAAGAAACATCATGAATGAAGTTGCACATATGGGTAATGAACACCATACTATTGGATTCCAATTCCAGAGGTTCCTTCTAACAAATCTCATCAATGCTTCTCTCATATAAAAAAAATGGTTGCCTCCCGATCAACAAATTTTTCTGAAAACAAAACAAATGACTAGGATTCAACCACTTGAAAATATAATCGGTAACACGCTAAACCAGTTTCCACAAGGCTGCAATTAACGGAGCAAGCTCTATTCTGTACTACGATCTTTCCTCACTGCTATCTGAACCCAAGACTAATAGATCTTTGAGCGTAAGCTGATGGATTAAACCAATACAAGAAGAACTCAATGAGTTCGAACGTCTTGAAGTATGGGACCGTCAAGAGGAGGGAATCGATTTTAAAGAGTCTTTTGCCCCAGTTGCAAGATTAGAGCTATAAGATTATTTCATATTAATTTAGCGCATATTGCTGCTCATATGAACATGGTCGTCTACCAAATGGATGTGAAGACTGCGTTTTTGAATGGTAATCTGCGAGAAGAAGTTTATGTTGGCTAGCCGGATGGGTTTGTGGATAAAGATAAACCAAATCACGTGTACAAAGCTTACAGAAAGCTCATTAGGTTAAACAAGCTCCACCCGTGTATGACATGTTTGTCTTCATTCCTGGATATCCAAACTTCTCTAAAGGTTTAGTGGATCCCACTGTTCATGACTCATAGATCGACAATGACCTTACTTCTGTACAAATATATGTCGAATGATAAAATCATGTGACATATTAGCCTAAAATCATAGTTTCAAAATTTAAATTCAATGATGGCAAAATCATATTTTTCTTAACAACCGATTTCTCAAAGTCCCAGAGGCATCTTATAATCATCAAAATATCCCTTGAAATCCTAAAGAAGTACAGTTTTGACTCTTGTGACCTAGTGGATACTCCCATGGTGGAGAAATCCAAACTAGATGAGGATAAAGAAGGGAAAGCCATTGATCCATCACACTATCGTGGTATGATAGGCACCCTCCTTAATCTCACAGCCCATAGACCTACCTCTAATTTCTATAGCAATGTGTGCCCGGTATCAGGCTCGGCCTACCGAAAAGCACTTAAATGCAGTAAAAAGGATCTTTCGATATCTAAAAGGAACCGTTAATCGGGGACTATGGTATCTGAAGGATTCTTCGATTGCTCTAACAGCATTTGCAAATGCGGATCATGCTGGTTGTCCAAGATACATGTCCGTAGTACACTGGTAGTACAATTTTTAGGAGATAGACTTATCAGAGTGGTCATACAAAAAGGCAGAAAAAGCTCTACTGCGATATCCAGTAAGAAGCTGAATATATGCTTTGTCCGGCTGTGTGCTCAAAATCCTTGAGATGAGATCACAGCTTACCGACTATGGCTTTGGTTACAACAATTCCAATGTACAGTGATAAACCAAAAGCACTATTGCCTACTCTGCAACAACGTTCAACATTCCAGAACAAAGCATATAGGACATCATATTTCACTTATCAAGGAGCATAATTGAAATGGGGTATTGAACCTTTACTTGTCAATACATTATCACTGATGACAACTTCACTAAAGCTCTTGCAGAGATAGAATTGAATTTTCTTATCACAAGCTGGGTATGCATAGTTTTACCGCCGAGACTCTGAAACACTTGGCAGATGAAGTTGATGAAGTAGTGAGGTACCTATTCAAATAACACGTATAATATGTAATATATTAAACCCATAAAAACTAAAAAATTTTTTCAGAAAATGTTTATAAAAACCAAATACAAAAATATAAAATTCAAGAAACCAAAAGATGAAAATAAAAAATGAAAAAATAATAAAAAGGAGTAAATAAAGGCATGTGTTCATAAAATCAATAACAATTACGGTCTTAGAGAATTCATTCATAATGAAACGAGGCTGTATAATGATTCGAGCAGAAATTCCAAATATTTTCAAAACATGCCAAAGGACCTTGCTATTATTTCAGATAGTAACTCGATAACATCATTTTAAAGGCAAGTATTCCGTCAAAAAGGAAACTTGAACCTCTCAAATGGGAAATTTATTCTCGGGCCATGGTCAACTTTTATGACCATGTCACAGGGCTTGTGGACTACTTTGCACACAACCCGTGCTTCTTTATCCATATGTTGTACGTTCAGAGCACTTATGTTTAAAAATAAAGAAATCTTATTTTGGTGTTTGTTGTTTTTTCAAAATATATACGCATTGTTTCATCAAAATTCTTTTTCAATGACATTGACTTCTCAAACAATGACTACACTCTTTAAATAGAAAAAGTGCAGTGTTTGAGGGGAGTCAAAATGTCAAATATCTTCTTCATAATAAAATGTGCTTAAAGGGAAAAGGTTTTTTAAACAGTCACGGAATAACATTCTTTAAGGAAAGTTCGCTTAAGGAACCAAACTACTCATGTGCCAATTGGAACCGAACAACTATGTTGTTACTTGGAACCGAACAACTTTGTTATCTTAAGGAACCAAACTACTCATGCGTTAATAGGAACCGAACAACTCTTTAGAATCATGAACACTACAAAAGAACAGCAAAAGGAGTTTGAATGATGCTCTTTCGCACCTAAAAACGCATCAAGATAGGAAAAAGCAATTTCCGTCTAAGCTTAAATCGCCAATCCAAGAACCGTACTATTTAAGTGGTGCTCGATGCTCCCAAACACACTGCCCATTTACATGCATATGAGACCTCTGCTGATTTCCTGAGATACTACCTCAAGTAATTCTGGTCCCGTCACCAGACATCACTCGTCAATTCGTTTCAAGTTGGATGCAAAAAGTTCACAACAGTTAATGTTACAACTTAGATATATGCCTCCAAAAAATTCACTAAAACTCCCGTCAGAAATTTGAAGAACCTCCACTTAAAGAGGATATTCTAAATCTTTATCAGAGATCATGGACACACTTGTGGAAATCAGTTTTATCTGATGTCAATGTCAACACACATGCATCAACCTTGAGATCATTTGCTGCCATAATCAACAAGTGGTCCTAAGAGGAAAGGCTACTGCTCTGAAAGTCTTCGCTTAAAAAAACCATCTCACTGCATAAATTCTTTGGGGCCATGTATCACAACATCAAGTTACTAGTCTATCTATTGAGGAAACTTGGTATTTCAAGTGGAGAACAAGAATTCTAAAAGAAAAAATTGGGAACATTAATTATCCAACGTTTCACCAAAGTCCAATGTCCCGACTACTTCATGTAAAGGATCAAGCAATTCAAAGAGAAACAAGATGTTTTTAGCATTAATCCAGATATTCATGTCAACCACCATAAAAGATCATTCCAAAACATAATACACATAAGAATATCATGCTATTCCTCCCTCAGACACTTGACCAATCAAGCCATGTTGTGGGAGTCCGAAGCTTTCAAGACTTACCATGCTTATGCTACTGGTGAAAAGGCTCCCAAGTCAAAAGCTACAAAGAAAAAGACTGACTCTGAATCATCTCCAAAGACAAAGCCTTCTCAAGCTTGCAAAGGTAAAAGAATCAAGACTTTAGCTAAAGGAGATAAGCCTACTACAACAAAGTTAAAAGGTTTAACAGTACTATCTAAAGTTGCATTATCAGAAGCAGAACAAATAAAGTTGGCAACTAAGAGAAGCTAGATAGAATTCCATATCTCTTACGCAAGTGGCTCAAGTGATGGAGTTGACATTCTGTCAAAGGTTCCTGATGAGCAACAACAAACCAGATCTGGTACAAATGAAGGAGCTGGTGACAAACCAGAGGTTCCTGATGTACCCGAATACAGATCAGAGAGTGAAGAAGAATCCTAGAATTTCAGTCAAGGAGAGGATGAGGAAGAAGATAAGGAGCATGACAATGATGATAATGATGATAAAGACGATGATCAAGAGAATGACAGCCAAAAAACTAAATCAGATGATGAAGGAGATGATTTTGTTCACCCAAACTTGTCAACATACATAGCAGATGATCAAGAAAAAGAAAAAGAAAAAGAAAAAGCAGATGATGATGATGATGATGTGACCTCTGATCAGAAAGTTTCAACACCACCTGATTATGAATTCATGGAGGAAGATGAAAATAAACAGGATGATGATACTATAGGAGAAGAACAAGGCGATGAAGATAATGGGGAACTATACGGAGACTTAAATATCAACCTGAGTAGAAGTGATGCCAAAATGACAGATGCTTAAACCAATCCAGAAACAAAAGAAGCTCAAGTAACCCTAACTACTGAACCTCCAGTAGTTCAACTACAAAGCTCCTCGGCTTCATCAAACTTGGTGGCTAAATTCATTAATCCCTCTCCAGATACAGGTATCGACTCTATTTTAAATCCAAATGCAGCAGTTTC
>BQNB010065181.1:0-35032 GCA_026074375.1 Tanacetum coccineum | reverse complement strand
CTCACATCCTCTTCTTCATAGTTATTTTCTCCCCAAACTAAGTTTCTTAATCTTTCTCACATCATCGCTCGTCTCTATGGTCAACCAAAAACCATCTCCAGTCACCATCTACGAGTGATCGGTCGGACCATGGAAACCAATTTAAAGTTCATTTATCCATAAATTAGGTATACAATCATCAATTTGAGGTGTTTATGGGTAAGTTTTGTTATTTTATAAATTAGGGTTTAAGTGCCCCCAAATTTATCTTAATGTGCAACATCATTTTTGCTGTTTTTTGAAGTTCTTTACATGTAATAAATCTTAATTTATGCTTAATTTATAATATAAAGGTATTTGTTATTGAGATTGTGATAGATTGTTTTGTTAAATTTTAAATGTGCATAGTTTGCCCAGTTTAAGAATAAGATTCCAAATAACATGACTCTTTGATTGTTTATATGAAATTGAGAAGTTTCTATCACATATGTGTTCACAGTGCATCTAGTAAGTAATACCAATATATGAGTTGATTTTTTGTGTTTTTTTGGGCAAGCTTGACTAAATAACCTTTTGATATTTTAGAATCGAAGGACAAAGATTGATACCTGCTCAAATTTATTTTATTTAAGATACTAACTTGATGCACTTATGGCCTCTTTGGATATGTGTTTACTAAGTTTTATGTTACCATTATTTAGAATGCTAACTATAGTATTTGTTTCATTTATTTTGTAGTGAAGATGAAGCGCACTCAGGAGAACAAAGGTGCTAGTTGTTAAAAAACATCCAAGTAGCACACTAGTGCAAATGTGTTTATATTAGTCTTTATTATATATCGTAAGTAATAGTTAAAATTAGCCGTTTTGGGTTGAAACTGATCGTATATGTTAGACTATAATAAAAACGGGTTGTTTGAGTTGAAATTGGTTGATTGTGCTTGATTTTTGTTGAATTGAAATGGCTATGTTCGATATAGCTTAGTGTAATTAGACTTAAAATCAAAGTGTATCATAAAGAAAATAGTTTAAATGGAAGGAATTACTGTTACAGCTCGTATAAAATGGCTGAAGTAAAATATTAATAAATAAACAAGCCGACTTTCCAGAAAGTGTAATTTTCTCATTTTTTGCTTGAGGTTATAGTGGGTTGGCTGGAATTGCAACGGGTCGCCTGGGATTACAGTGGGTCACCTGGGATTGCAGCGGGTCGACTGCAGTTGCAGCGGGTTGGCTGTTATTGTGGACTGATGTCAATGCCATTAGGTTTGTTAAAGTTGCAGCGTACCTAACTGCTAATGTAATGAAACTTGGTGAAAATAGGAAGTATTGTGTTTGTTGGAATAACACAATAGAGGAATTTTTTCGTTCTCTTGGCGCGGCTGGTAGTTTTTTTTATTTGTAAAATTCCAAGATGGACAATGGATAACGCCAATAATGAAAGGCATAACAAATTAAATAAATGGATAGTGACTTTTGTCTAGCTGTGTATTTAGTCTTGGACTGAACTGATAATCAGACACACATGGGTGATTTTGGATTGAATTAACTAGCTACTTGTAAATTACAAGTAGCTACTGAGTTGATGTCCATTGTCCAGTACCATACACTGAGTTGGTTTTGTTTTTGAATGGCTAATGGTACTTTAACACCAACTTGGCTACTGGTACTTCAATTAACATCATTTGCAATTTAGTATCCTTTCTTTAGCAAGTAGCCTACTCGTATGTTGATTTTTGTACCTTAAAGTTATATTGATCTATAATGAGAACTGGTATATTTATGTTTGTACTTTAGCATTTAGCATCCTTAATGGCTGTTGGTTTGTTTTTTTAAAATTTTTATGACTAATATATATCTACATTTGTTTTTATAGCTTTGGGACAATACACGCCGTCTAAAACTGTTCGAGATTGACCAAGTGGCTCTTATGACGTTGAACGAGTTTTATAAGGTCGTAGTTGCTCATTTAGATACAACGGCTCCTCAATAGTTAAGGTTTTATATTTTCGTGATGAAGATGTTTAAGCAATTGTAATGGATAATACTTTTGTCTAACTCAGATTGTTACACGTCGATATAGCGACAACAAATGTAAGTTCAAGGATAAGTGGTTTAATAAGAAGACGGTTGAACAGGCAAGGCATGAGAAGCCACCGAAGTGGAAAGCTGAGATGCTCAGTGGCAGAAGCTTGTTGACTTCTGGTCCGACGTGGATCAGATGAAACAATCGGAGAGGAATTGCACACAAATAGAGCGGAAGAACAAAGTGTTACCACCAAGGTTCAACATCTTTCGCCGCACGGAGGGGTCACGGAATTCGTATGACTCTTTATTATTTTTTATTTCTTATAATATCATAAAGGTGTTTATAATGTTAGTTCGTTAGATTGGATGCAAGGGTCCCTAAATTAGTTTAGTTTTATCTCATATAATGCTTTACTGATAACTATAACCGTCATTTGTAGCTATATCTTTTTACAGTAAAGTACTAAGATATCTGATAGCAACTCGATTTTATGTGAAGGAAGATGAATGCTTTTTACTAGTGTTAGCTGCACCAATTTACCAATAACTCTCCGTCATTGTTATATTAACTTTTTTTTAACTACACAGGCAGAAATGAAGGCAATCCAAGATGCAATCACCGCTGGAGCCATCCCGCCTAAGACGGATAGACAAATCTTGGCTGAAGTCACTCGGAGCACAAATCGTGCGCATATAGCTGGTGTAGGCGGGAATTTAGCCAGTACGGCAATTTGGATTCTGGGAGGTCACAATCGGACGCTGGTTAGTGTACTGTGGAGCAATTAGAAGACCTGAAGAGCAACATGCTTTAGAAAAAGAAGAGCAAAGAAAAGCATTTGAAAGTCAACAAAACGCCTTGAAAATTTTTGTGGATTTCTTCAAGTGTCAACAAGGTACTCCTGCTTCACAGTTTCAGATTCCCAATTTATACACTCCTCAAGTGTTTCCCGATTCTATCTCTACTCCCGGCGGCCCTAGCTCTACTTCTCCCGCCCCTAGTTCTACTCCTCTCGGCCTTGGTAATTGTTACACCCTGACCTTTGATCCCGAAACTAGCCGAAGTGGTGAATAAGATGATAATGACATTGACGATGGTAATCGTGAGTATGATGTTGATGTTTATGATGACGAGTAGAGATTATGTAGGTTATTAGTATTTGTATTGACATCTCCCCTTTTGTTATTTACTTATTTGCATTATCGGATTAATCTATGTATTCGCTTAATTGTATCGTTATAAACGAATACTATGACTTACTTTGGTTGTGTATGAATGAATGGACGGATGCATTTTGTGATACAGTTTTTGGGTGATTTCCAGGTTTTGGTAGATTTTTTTTGGAAAAAATCTGGATTTGCAGCATTTAGCTGCTGTTCTTTTCATAACAGGCACCTTTGGCGATGGCAAAAACCACAGCTAAAACAAAAAGTTTAGCGACAACGAAGTCATAGCTAAGTTGTTTGTCGCCAATTTTAAATAATGTTTTTTATATTATTTATATTTATATAATAAAAAAATAATCAAAACAATTAAATTACAAAAATTAAATTAGAGACGACGTGAGTCGTCGCTGAAAGTATGTGACACCCCCAGACGGGGCCTGGACGGAATACGTGTCCGAGGGCGTGACGTCATAACAATCCGAACACAAAGCAACAAAGAACGACCACTAATCATGGACGTTTGAAAAAGTTTACTCGTTGCATAAAAGAAAATTTAATTAAGTTTTACAACCGATCATATGAGAGTTAAATGTAGCGAAAGCATAATAAAGTTTGACAATGACAACGAGTATATAAATAGATAAGTCTTGAAATTGGCGAAGTCACATAGCACATATACTCCATTTAGCATTAAGAATCAAGCCAAGCTAAGCACCCGAGAAAACATGTTTAAAACGTCAACATAATGTTGGTGAATTCATAGGTTTAAGTTAATACAAGAGTGGACCACAAGATTTCAAAACGTATGCGACTACTATAACAGATACAACATCACATAAAAAGTATTTACTGTTACGCTAAGCTCATGACACCGATGCTAATAAAACATGGCATATCATATCATGCCACATAGTATTCCTGCCCTTAACTGGTGTCCCAAACCAAATACCACCACAACGCACATCGACATGACATATATCCGTTTGTTCTTCGTTAAGTGAAACCAAAGTAGATAGGGATAATTAGTCCCAATAGATCTATTTACACATTCGCGCTTACTTAACCAATCCAATTGGCCATAGGTGACTAACGGTTCATGATAGTTCGGGCAATAGTGGTCTGTAAGCAAACTTAGGCAATGCATAAACATGTAAAACTCACGTTAAGAACTTGTGTCCAATTTTAAAAGCAAATAATGTTTCTCACCCTAAAGTATAAAGCATTTGAAAATAGGTAAAACGTGGGGCTATGAACTCACCTTAAGCAAGTGGTGAATCGATAATCAACGAGGAAGAAATAAAGCCGAAGGGTCCTACACGCGACCTAAATAAATGACGCGTCTTAGGTAAATGAAAGATAACCGAAACTTGTACGACACGCTTTCAAGAGAAAAGACATCCATATGTGTTTGTGCTTTAGTTTGTTTAATAAAGTATGACTAAATAAAATTACAAAGTTTTTCGTTACGTCTTGGCGTTTATCCAAAATTACTACTTTTAGAAAGTTTCTATTTTAGGAAAGTTTTTAGTTTCAAGACGTTAATATCGTCCCCTATATTTGTTAAGTTTTCCATATTTTCAAAATGCGCTAACTAACCATAAATCGCTTAAACTTCTCATGTTTTGATCCGCTAAGTTTTACTTATTTTTAGTAAACTTTTATCATTTTTCCTAAAATATGTTAAATAACGTCTTCAAAGTGATTGCTTAATCTTTATATATGTGTTACTTTGGGTTGCTTGAGTTTAGAAAGTCCAATAATGTATGAAAGTGTCCGAATTACCCTTTTATATTCTTATAGGCCACTTTATTTGGTTTTGCCTAAAAAACGTTTCCAATTTTCATTCGGCTATAACTTGGCCGTTTAAGTCCAATTTTAAAATGCGATATGTGGAAAAAACTATCTATTCGAAACAAGCTCTTCAAAAACTACTTTTACGCCTAATGAAAACATTTTTAGGTCGCTCAAAACCTCAAAACAATTTCGGGACAGCAAGCACTTTTTGTCAAAAACGCAACCAAAATCCACCCAAACTTCACAATAGTGCCTAGTCTAGCCCTAGATCTGAAGTTCACAACTAAATCCACAATAAACACTATAAATCTAATCCTATTCCATCATATCTATTGTTGCAACCCACTTTTCAACTCATCTCACCATAGCTTATAAAACAACAAACATAATACTTCCATTTTTATAAAAGTTGTCAAGTTACTTTTATCATTTCTTTTTAAAAAGTAACACAACACATGGATTCTTAAATTGAAACAATATTAATTAAGAATAAAAGAAATTGAAACAGAGATGACCAAGAAATACTTACAAGAATGAAGAAACAAGTAGAGAATCACAAGATCTATACTTAAGATGACTAGATCTATAAAACCCACTTATAAAATTAGAAACCCTAATATTATAATCTTGAGAACTCTTGAAAATGGAAGGTTTAAGGTTTCAAACAACCTTAGATAGTCTTGGAAATGATCTTGGTATACTTGTATCTTGCTAAAAATCAAAGTTATGGATTTGGTATGTGTATGTATATATGCCGTAAGCTAGGGGAACACCAAAGGAAGAGAGAAAAATTTTGGGAGGCTAAGAAATGAATGATAAACCCTAAGTTGTTAGTGGGTGATGCTTATATAGAGTTAAGACTTGAACCATGTGACCAAGTGACTAGCAAATTTTGTGCACCAAGGTCCTTAAGGTCCGTGTGGGCGTCGGCTATATTAGCCAAGGAGGGGAGGACAATTTGTTCAAGCCAACTTTGGCTCTAAGTTTAGCTCATGGCTTGGTCTTGACTCACCAATAATGGTCCAAGTGTGTAAGAAATGGCATGCATGCAAGTCACTAGACAACAAAGTTGTCATTTTCCTTCACATGCATTGGTAAGTTTTCAATTTTTTAGTTAGTGGAGCATAAATGATTTAATTTCAAGTCCAAGCTTGTCCGCAAGCTAAAATTTCATGGGTAGTGGTGAGGGCATGAGTGTGATCATGAAATTTTGGACTTAGGGTATAAGATTATCGATAACTTGATTTTACACGAAAAGATTTCGAGTTTTTGGGGTTCTGTTTGGTCAAAAACGCAAAAAACACAATTTAAAAGGTAAAACCCTAAAATTAATATCGGAAGTGATTAAAAATCATGAAACACTTAGAAAAGTTAAAATATCTCATATAAGGCCTAAATTTATTAATAACCGATGTTGGGACGCGCCCGATGACGTTTTTTAGATTTACGCGGTTTAACTTCCCGGTAAACTGTCGGATTCAAACCTAACATATAAAAGTCAAAAGTAATGATCGGAAAAGTTTAAAAATATTGACCTGAAATTTACGGGGTGTGACATCCTTTCCCCGTTAAAATAGATTTGTCCTCAAAGCTCAGGACGTAGCTTGAGACGCGGATTCAGGGTTAGCGAAAAGGCGAGGGTACTTTTTCTGCATTTGGTCTTCACGCTCCCAAATATACTCGGGACCTCTTCTTGAATTCCAATGGACCTTCACGATTGGAATGCGACCTTTGCTTTAAACATTTAACTTCGCGGTCCGTAATTTCAACCGGTTCTTCAATGAAATTGAGCTTGTCGTCGACGTGGATTTCGTCCAACGGAATAGCGAGTGGTTCGTCGGATAAGCACTTCTTAAGGTTTGAGACATGAAAAGTACTATGAACACGGCTCAGTTTCTCGGGTAACTCAAATCGATATGCAACCGTTCCAACTTTGGCGAGAATCTTAAAAGGTCGAATATAACGAGGGTTCAGCTTTCCCCGTTTGCCGAAACGTATCACTCCTTTCCAGGGCGATACTTTCAACATAACCTTATCCCTAACTTGAAACTCCAATTGCTTACGTCTCTTATCAGTGTAGCTCCTTTGTCGATCACGTGAAGCTAGTAGACGATGCTTGATTTGGATAATCTTCTTTGTTGTTTCACGAAGAATTTCTAGGCCAGTAAGATGAGCGTCTCCTACTTCAGCCCAACAGATAAGTGAACGGCTTTTGCGACCAGACAACGCCTCAAAAGGTGCAGCTTTAATACTCGTATGATAGCTGTTGTTGTAGGAGAACTCTATCAATGGTAGATGTTTGTCATATCCCTTTCCGAAGTCCATCACACACGTTCGTAGCATGTCTTCTAACATTTGGATGGTCCTCTCACTTTGACCATCTGTTTGTGAGTGGTAAGCCGTACTCATATCCAATTGAGTACCTAGGGCTTCGTTCAACGATTTCCAAAAATGAGACATAAACTTACTATCTCGATCAGAAATAATCGAAACTAACACTCCATGTCTTGAGACTACTTCCTTCAAGTATTGTCTCGTCAACTTCTTCATTGAGTCGGTTTCCTTCATTGGTAAGAAATGTACAGATTTTGTGAGTCGGTCTACAATTACCCAAATTGTATCTTGAACAGATATCGTCTTAGGTAACTTAGTAACGAAATCCATAGTAATGTTCTCCCATTTCCATATTGGGATTACATGTTGAACCAACAAACCGGATGGTTTTTGGTATTCTGCTTTAACCTTTGCACAAGTCATGCATTTACTGACATACGTGGCAATTTTTGCTTTCATGTTGGGCCACCAGTATAGCTTCTTCAATTCTTGGTACATCTTGTCCGATCCAGGGTGGATCGAATACTTTGACTTATGCGACTCGTGGATAATCAAAGCTCTCAAGTTACCAAAACATGGTATCCAACTTCTATTCCTCAAACACAATATTCCGTCTGCACGTGGCTCTAGATTCTTAATCATGCCATACGAATCTTCTGTTCCATAATTCTCTTCCTTTCTTGCCTCAACCTGAGCATTCAAGATTTACACAGGGAGGTTTAAACCAATTGTCATAACTAAGGCTCGGACTCGTAGTGGCTTAGGTCTACTCTTTCGGCTCAACGCATCAGCCACCACGTTCGCCTTTCCCGGGTGATAACGTAACTCACAGTCGTAGTCACTTAACAGCTCTAACCATCTACGTTGTCTCATGTTCAACTCTTTCTAATCTAGAATATGTTGCAAACTCTTATGATCAGTGAACACAACGTACTTCGTGTCATAAAGGTAATGTATCCACATCTTGAGAGCTAACACCACAGCTCCCAATTCCAAATCATGTGTCGTGTAGTTCTTCTCATGTATTTTGAGTTGGTGGGATGCATAAGCTATGACTTTCTCCTTTTGCATCAACACTGCGCCTAATCCCTTGTGAGAAGCATCACGTCACAATATACTACGAAGTTTTCACTTCCTTTGGGCAATGCCAAAATCGGTGCACTACATAACTTTTGCTTCAATGTCTGAAAAGCAGTTTCCTCCTTTTCACCCCAATTGAACTTTACACTTTTCTGAGTCAGCTTCGTCATAGGCTTGGCAATCTTGGAGAAACCTTTGATAAATCGTCGGTAGTAACCAACAAGACCTAGAAATTAACGAATTTCTGTTGGGGTCTTGGGTGATTCCCAATCCTTGATTGACTTAATCTTCGTATGATCAACGTGAATGCCTTCACTATCAATCACGTATCCAAGAAATTGTACCTTCGACAGCCAAAAGTTGCACTTCGAGAACTTGGCATACAATTCTGCCTTCTTGAGCAACTCTAAAATTAGTCTAAGATGTGCATCATGTTCTTCCTTGGTCTTCGAGTAGATCAAGATATCATCGATGAACACGATCACAAATTTATCTAAGTATGGTCTGCATACTCGGTTCATCAAGTCCATGAACACTGCCGGTGCGTTAGACAACCAAAAAGGCATCACTTGGAACTCATAGTGACCATAGCAGGGTCTGGCTTGACTTAATAAAACGACCATGACTAAAACACGTTTTTCCACGCCTCCGGACACTGGAAGCAATTTGATGTGAAATGATATTCCAGACAACTTTTCAGTTTTACCCGAGACCTGAAAACAAGCAGAAGAGGGCTAAAACAGCCTCGCAAAGTTTTGGAAAAAAACCGCACACGACGCGTACCGACCCGGAAATGATTAAAGATAATTTAATTATCAGTTTTATTAAATAAAAGTATTTAATAAATTAGTTATCATTTATTCAAAAGCGTTTGTTGATAACGCGAATATTCGAGTTGAAATCCATTTTTATTTTGGACAAGGTGTAACCGGTTCACAAAATAAATAACAGATATTTTATTAATTCTTATAAAATATTTATAAAATATCATCAAGTAAATACTCATTTTTATCGGAAAAATGATTCGGAAAACAATGGCGCAAGTTTCGTGAATCGAATCATCCGTTAAGTCCTTCAAACAGGTCCCGAACCAAAATTTATCAAAAGTTTATTAAAAAGTTACACAATGGACCCTAAACAAATTGTAACTTGCCACTTTTCTTATAAGTTTTATTATATAAATAAAACTTATAACCTTTTATTCATTTTCCATCTCAACTTATAACACACACTCTTATAACACTCTCCTTCCCTCTCCCATTATCCGGCCACCCACCGCCGGCCACCCCTGCCGCCGCCGGCCACCACACCGCCGCCGTCGGAAAAGTTTTCCGGCGGGTTTTTCCGATCGAAACCAAAAGTGGTCCTCCTCAACGGATCTACCCGATCCCCATACTCACTCTCCGCCACTCGCCACCACCGCCACCTGCTGCCACCACCATCGTCATACACCACTATACATCATCATCACCTTCCACAGCCATCCCCACCATCCTCGCTACCATCACAATCGAACCACCAAGGGTGCGTTCGATTTAAAGACGAACCACAAGGGTGCGTCCGGTTTGTATGTTAACAACATAGGGGTGTTTGTTTCTTGGTATTATCCCCCTAAAGGGTGCGTTCGGTCTGGGTCTATCACCAAATAAGCTATCGGCACTCGAATCAAATAACATATAAGCATGATGATTGTTGAGAAGGAACGTACCCGTGACAGTGTTGGAACCCGGGTTTGCGTCACCTCCTCCTATGACATATGCTTTGCCTCTTGCATCAGGAACTCTTGCTTTGTTCCCACGATTTTGGTTCTTGAATTTAGGACAATCCTTCCGGTAATGTCCTTGAGCACCACACTCAAAACACGTAATAACTCCCTGATTCAGCCCTGGAGTTCCTTGAGTAGATATAGTCACAACAGATCTGCAATCCCTGGCCAGATGTCCAATCCTCTTACAGTTATGACACTTAGCAGTACATTGTCCTTCGTGGTGTAGCTTACACCTATTGCAGAAAGGAAGTGTTCCTTCATAACCATTCTTCTCATTGTTACTAGACATATAGGCTCTAGCAACATTCTGACCTCTAGTATTCAGTCGTTTATGGGGTGGTTGTTGCCCACAGTTGTTTCTTTAGTTGTTGTTCAATCTCCTCTTGTTCTCTGCATTTCTTACAGCATAGCCCTTCAAATTTTGATCCATCAAGTTATTGGAAATTCGAACAGGATCTTGTAGTCTTGTAGGTTCTGCAGCAATTACATTCCCTGGATATTATCAGGAAGACCTCTAATGAATCTCTCCACCCGATCTTCCTCCTCGGGGACCATTTTGGTACATATGATAGTAAGTTCTTGGAACCTTTGAGTGTAAGTAGCCATGTCATTGTTCTTCACCGACAAATTCCACAACTCGGTTTCCATCTTTTAGATCTCATTTCTCGGGCAGTACACTTCAGTCATTAGCTTCAACAGCTCTCTCCATGATAAAGCGTATGCAGCATCAGTTCTGATGGTTCTCCTGTGAGAATTCCACCAAGTTAATGCACTGTCAAGTAAAGTACAGGTAGCATACTTCACTTGATATCTCTCCGGACAGTTGCTGATGTGAAACACAGTTTCCATCTTTTCACCCCATCTTAACAAACCAACCATACCTTCTGTTCCTTTAAAACTCAGTGGTTGACATTTTAGGAAATCTTGGTAAGTACATTCACGAGCAATAGGCCTATCGCCTCTTCTATTCACATTTCGGTTCTCATTACTGTCACCATTGTCGCCTCCATTGTTTCCATTTCCAATACCATTTCCATTACCATTTCCATTACCATCTCCTCCTCTATTGTTATTCCCATTCCCGAGTTCAAGATCTCGGTTAACTCGACGAGCCTCTAAAGCCGCGTCTACACGTTGGTTGGTCATTTCTTCAATTACGGTAGGGGTCGTACCGAAATGAGTGTTAGTCATTGTTCTACATCACAAGACACAACCCATGGTGAGATTTTGAAACGAATACACGATTATTGATAACGATAATTTAATACATGCTATGAAATAAAATATAATTACAAGACGATTGCCAGAACGAATAAATAACAATATAAATAAATAGGCGAGAGAATCAAAACAAGCTTTTCATTTCATGAATAAAAGCATAATTCGGTTACAACTAAAATCCAAAATAGGTACATGATCCACAATTATTTCTACTTCTAACATCTTGACCTAACCATCAGTCTAGTGTCCTACATGATCATGGTACAACTAGTCTAAGGGCGAAAACCCAAACGTCTCTCTACATATGACTCCAACCTCCTAAGTCTCCTCTGAGTATCATCACGATCCCTATAAACCTGACGAAACTCCTCCTGTGAAAGAGACATGTAAAGACGAAGGCTGTTCACACGATCCCTCTCGATATCCAACATAGCATGAACCTTGAGGTTCTCCAACCCCAAGCTATCAATCCTCTCGATCATACTAACTCTCTATCCCTTAGCTATCAACTGATCAGCCTCCAACCATCTCTGAACAGTCAATCCCGACAATCCTATCAATACGAACCTCAGACATGTGATGGTAAAAGTCACACATAGCATCATTTAAGTCAATCGGCATATCCTCAAATGACCTAACAATGACATCCCTAGTGCCAGACGAATCAGAAGGATCCTCTCTAGCTGGCTCTACAATCTCCTCCTCAACTATCGATGCCGACATCGGGTCGATACCTATCTCAACCGTGTCTCCAGCACTAGTGTCAGGCTCACATCCCTCGGTGTCATCCCTGACATCCCTAGGGTCTATCTCAACATGATCTCTAACATCATCCCCATCACCAATACCCAACTCCATATCAACCCTAGTCTCTATAGGATCAATCTAGGTATCCTCCTCTATGCTAGCCTCAGACGAATATGAATCTCTGAACCTCTTACGAGGTGGTAAGATATCAGCACGGGTAGGAGCTAATGATCCCACAACTGGCGTAGATGATGGTATAGAATCAATCGGGGATCTACATCTCTTGCGAGATGGTCTACCAGAATGTGAAGATGAATGCAGGGGTCTCTTTGATGACAAATCTGATGTAGTCGGTGGATACAAAGTAGATAATAGAGCAGCACACCAACGATGAAATGCCTCACTGTGTCGTGGTGCTCTCCTTGGAGGGTAACATAATTTAGGTGGTACATCTCTAGTCGAAGATCCAGAATGAGCCTGATCTGATGCATCCAAACCCGAAGAATGAACTAGCGAAGAATCCAAAGATAAACTAGAAGAAGATCTATGATGGTCTGAAGAATGAGGTGATGTATGCCTCTATGCTAATCTGTGAGCTGGTAAAGGTCGAACTCTCTTCCTTGCAGTCAACAACTCACACGGCCCATTAAGATGGGTGCGGTAAGGTCGACCAAAAGGAATAGCCTCCCTGGGTCGGATAAGAATCGCTGACCGTTGACGAATCCCGGGTAGGCCAGTAACAGGAGCAATATGAAACTCATTTGATGATGATGGACGTGTTGTTACCCTGCTACTCCAACGAGCAACGGTAGCAACATAAGGGTCCTGTGATGGTGGTCCATCAGAAGAATCAGGAGTCTCAAAAGAATCGGTGCATAAGAATGGTGAAATAGCTGGTAGCAGGGAAATGTGCTCTGGTGAAGACATCTCATCTGGTGAATCATAATCAGAACCCGAATAGGGAACCAAGCCACACAATCCAGTGGGTGAAGCGACAAGAGTCGTCTCAACCACAGGAGCGGCAGATGAATAACAGGAGCAATAGTAGAAGTCTCTCTAGAGGTAAGAAAAACAACCACCATAAGTAGAGAGTGTAATAACATGTAGGGAGATAACGACCAAAAAAATAACCCGAAGGGGTGATTCCCACACTCTTATACGAGAAAATCAAAAGAAATGGCTAAGCATAAGCTGCCATGAACTGCACAAACAAGCAAAAGTTTTATATAAATCTCATATAATAATGAAACCAGCAATGCAAAGGAAACGATACAATGAAAGGCAAGGTAAAAGTATGGCGAATATAAATAGTCTTCAATTATATAACTAATGATCTTAATAATATATAGTCTATTTATATATATATATTATATATATAATATATATATATATATTATATAATATATATATATATATATAAAATAACAAGAAAGACAACACGAAAGCACAATAGAGGCACATAAGATCAACAATACTGGTTTATAGACCAGACCTAGTAATAACTACCTGTTCTTATCTATAACCTTGGCTCTGATTACCAATCTTTCACACCCCTATACCGAGTGCCTGGACGGATAAGAGTCCGTATGTGTCGTGACGTCATAACAATCCAAACACAAAGCAATAAAGAACGACCACTAATACATGACATTTGAAAAATAGTTACCGTTGCAGAAAGAAAATAAATTTTCAGTTTTTACAACCATCATAAGAGAGTTAAATGTAATCTGAAGCATAAAACAATCTGATAATTGACAACGAGTATATAAATAGATAAGTCTTAAAATTGGCGAAGTCACATAGCACATAGACTCTATTTAGCATCAAGAATCAAGCCAAGCTAGGCACCTGAGAAAACATGTTTAAAACGTCAACAGAATGTTGGTGAATTCATAGGTTTATGTTAATACAAGACTGATACCCATAAGATTTCAAAACGCATGCGACTACTATAACAACTACAACATCCATAAAAGTATTTATGTTACTACTAAGCTCATTGCACCAGATGCAAATAACAACAATGTCTTTATCAAATCATGCCACATATGTATATCCTGCCCTTAACTGGTGTCCCAAACCAAAGACCACCACAACGCACATCGACATGACATATATCCGTTTGTTCTTTGTTAAGTGGAACCAAAGCAGATAGGGATAATTAGTCCTAATATATCTATTTACGCATTCGCGTTCACTTAACAAATCCAATTGGCAAGGTGACTAACGGTTCATGATAGTTTTTTTCGGGGGCAATAGTGGTTCTAAGCAAACTTAAGAGCAAACACATAAACATGTAAAACTCTCTTTAAAACTTGTGTCAATTTTAAAAGTCAAACAATTTTCTCACCCCAAAGTATCAAGCATTCGAAAAAAGTATAAAACGGTATGGGGCTAAAAAACTCACCTAAGCCATTTGGAGAATCGAAAAACAACGATAAGAAAAAAGAGCCGAGAAGGATCCAATAACGCGTACCTTAACATAAATTACGCAACTTAGGTAAACGAAAGATAACCGAAACTTGTACGACAGACGTATCAATAAGAAAAGACATTTCATATGTGTATGTGCTTTTTAGTTTATTTAAAAAGTATGAACAAAATATAATTATAGATTTTTGGCGTCCAAGTCATGGCATTATTTCCAAAAATTACTAACTCATAGAAAGTTTCTAATTTAAGAAAGTTTTTAGTTTCAAGACGTTAATACCGTCCCTTTATTATTTGTTAGTTTCCAATATTTTTCAAAAAAGGCTAACTAACCATAACGTCGCATTAACTTCCAACTTCGATCCAGCTAAGTTTTTACCAACTTAACTATTTTAGTAACTTTATCGGTTTCTTAAAATATGATTAAAAGAACGGTCTTCAAATGATTTTAAACTAAAATACCAACGTTGATACTATATGTCTCGCTAAGTTTATAAAGTGCCAAAAATGTTCAAAAGTGGTCCGAATACCCATTGTAACTATCATATCATCACACTAATCATTAGGTTTTGCCGAAAAATGTTTTCAATTTATATTGGCTGATAACTTGGCCGTTTTTAATTCCCGAGTTAAAGTGCTATAATTGAAAACTATCTGTTCGAAACAACTCGTCAAAAAACTACTTATACGCCAATGAAGACATTTTTAGGTCGCTCAAAACCACCTCAATAACCTACTTTTGGATCAGCAACATGTCTTTTTCATAAATACTCCAAAAAATTCACCAAACACCATAATAGCTATTCTAGCCAATCCGATCACTACTAAACAACCAACAAAACCACACTTAATCTAACCTAATCCCTTCATTTCTATTGTTGCAACACACTTTTCAACTCATCGCACCATAACTTATAAAACAACAAACGTAATACTTCTATTTTTATAAAAGTTGTCAAGATACTTTGTCATTTCTTTTTAGAAAAGTAACACAAACGAATGGATTCTTAAACTTGAACAATATTCATAAGAATAAATGAAATGAAACAAGAGATGACCAAGAAATACTTACAAGAATGAAGAAACAAGTAGAGAATCACAAGATCTATACTCAAGATGACTAGATCTATAAAGCCACCTATAAAATCAAAAACCCTAATTTTATAATCTTGAGAACTCTTGAAAATGGAAGGTTTAAGGTTTCAAACAACCTTATATAGTCTTGGAAATGATCTTGGTATACTTGTATCTTGCTAAAAATCAAAGTTATAGATTGGGTATGTGTATGTATATATGCCGTGAGCTAGGGGAGCACCAAAGGAAGAGAGAAAAATTTTGGGAGGCTAAGGAATGAATGATAAACCCTAAGTTGTGAGTGGGTGATGCTTATATAGAGTTAAGACTTGAACCATGTAACCAAGTGACTAGCAATTTTTGTGCACCAAGGTCCTTAAGGTCTATGTGGGCGTCAGCTATATAAGCCAAGGAGGGAAGGACAATTGTTTAAGCCAACCTCCAAGTTTAGCTCATGGCTTGGTCTTGGCTCGCCAATAATGGTCCAAGTGTGTAAGAAATGGCATGCATGCAAGTCACTAGACAACAAAGTTGTCATTTTTCTTCACATGCATTGGTAAGTTTTTAAATTTTTAGTTAGTGGAGCATAAATGATTTAATTTCAAGTCCAAGCTTGTCCACAAGCTAAAATTTCATGGGTAGTGGTGAGGGCATGAGTATGATCACGAAATTTTGGACTTAGGGTATAAGATTATCGATAACTTGAGTTTACATGAAAAGATTTCGAGTTTTCAAGGTTCCGTTTGGTCAAAAACGCGAAAAACCCAATTTAAAAGATAAAACCCTAAAATTAATATCAAAAGTGATTAAAAATCACAAAACACTTAGAAAGGTTAAAATATCTCATATAAGGCCTAAATTTATTAATAACCGATGTCAGGACGTGCCCGATGATGTTTTTCAGATTTACGCGGTTTAACTTCTCGGTAAACTGTCGGATTCAAACGTAACGTATAAAAGTCAAAAGTAATGATCGGAAAAGTTTAAAAATATTTACCTGAAATTTACGGGGTGTGACACTTAAGTTCACATTTACATCTTTGTACAATTCCTCACCATCATCTAACTCTTCTTCATTCTCCTTATTAGCATTTTGACATCATCTTCTTTATCAGTGAATTCATCAACATTTTCTTCTTCTTCTTCTTCATTTTCTTCATTGAACTGATTGACATTACCATTCTCATCTCTATTTGACTTAGTCCTTTCATGATCACTATCATCATCATCATCATTACCATCATTATCATCATCATCATCACCATCATTATCATCATCATCTTCAGTATCATCTTCATCATCTTCTTCTTCTCCACTATCACCCCAAGACTCTTTCTCACTTTCAGAATCATAATTAGGAACATCGGGAACCCCTGGTTTAGCATCAGTTCCTTCATCTGTACCATAGATCTTACGTTGTTTCTCATCAGGAACCCCTGATTGAAAATTAGTTCCATCACCTGAGCCACTTGCATGAGAGATGTAAAAGTCTTTCTTGCTTCATTTTGTTACCTCCTTAAGCTGAGCAGCTTTAGATAGAGCTACTTTTGAGAGAACATCCAACCTTTTGCCTTTATCAGCCTTAACCGGTGCCTTCTTCTTAGTCGGTTTAGGGTTAGTAGCTGGCTTCTTGGTTGAAGCTACATCTTTCTTAGCTTTGGTAGGCTTCTTCTTGGAGGGAATTTCCTCAAATAAGATGGTTGAATCAGATTTCCTTTTAGGTTTCTTTGATTTTGGGGGTTTATCTCCTAAAGCAATTACATAATAAGTCTTGTAGACTACAAAGTCTAGCATGGATTTATTCGTCATTGATTTAGGGAGAATTGAACCATATACTTAAGTGTCTTTATGTCTGGAGATGAATCTCATGGTACCCAGTAAGCTGTCATCCCGAGCAATGTGCATGAACGTTCTGTTTCTCATTGACATAGACTTATCTTTTCTGATGAAGTAATGAATGATAATCTTCGTGAATCTAGGATAGAACATTTTGTATTGTTTCTTAAAGTCTTTGTTATCAATCTGGTAAGCCAAGTCTTCCCATATTAAAGCAACAAAATTAAGGTTCTTCTTGTAGTACATTCCCTAAAGTATTCGTACTCTTGAGAGTCGTATCTTATCAAGGCCATATACCTTTCCACAAAGACATGTGTTGATGATTGAAGCAAAAGTTCTCAATGGTTGATGTAGATGATCAAAAATTACATCAGTGATGTACTTGATCTCTCCAGAATGACCAAGTTCATGGATAAAAGATAGAGCTTCCTCTTCAGATGGGGGTTCATCAAATTCTTGACCCGGAACCCTAAGACATATGTTAAGAATATCTCTGAACACTTCAACATTCACAGAAAACCTTTTGTTGTCGATCTTGAATCGATATGATGCATTGTTTTTGTTGATGGTAGCCCAGAACTGATGCATGTAGATGACTGGAACTTCGGCAGTGATAATGAATGCAGGATCGCATGTTGTAAGCACAAGGGCATCCAATACTACTTGATAAGTAGGTTCCTTTGGTTTCATTCTAGGATTGATCCTCATGTTACACTTGCCAATGACACGTTGGTTCTCTGGAGCAACTAGGGCATTGTCCAGTGCAATTTGTTGATCTTTGGAAGTCATGGTTTTGCTAAGAATTTTCCAATACAGTTTATATACAACCAAGTTTATATATGACACTATATGGCAAGCAGTTTAATGATGACTGATTTTAGATGATTGTCAGCAAAGGATTAAACATATTTTGACAAGCAGGCATTTAACAAACAAAGACTAGATTGCAAAATTAACCAATTTTAATTCACCTCCTAAACTATGTTGTAAATCTCCTCCTAAAGGAATAGATTAATTCGCCTCCTATAGTGGTAGGATTAATTCGCCTCCTTAAGAGGTAGGATTAATTCGCCTTCTTAAGAGGTAGGATAAATTTGCCTCCTTAAGAGGTAGGATTAATTCGCCTCCAAAGGGGGATGGAGTAATTCGCCTCCAAAAGGGGTGGATTAATTCGCCTCCAAAAGGGGGTGATTAATTCGCCTCCTAAAGGAAGAATTAATTCGCCTCCTTCATACTTTGCTTAATTCGCCTTGATTTTTCAAAGTTATAAACTTAGTGTTTTTAGGCATCAATAATCATTCACACAAGAAACTTAGCAACACATAACATCATATGACCTATTTCAAACAAGAATTAACCACTGAAATTTCCAAATAAATTCAAAATGAGCTCGAACACACATGAATCAATTAAACAAGATTTATTGATGTTCAAACTAAGGTTATAACTGTTCTAATGCATACAAGGATGTAATCTAATACTTTCTATCCACAAACCCACCAACATATTACATGTTATACCCATATCCCTAATTTATGCACCTAAGAATCAATCAAAACTACATGATATGTTAACCTAATTCAAAACTGCTTTAAGCAAGTTATGTACACCCTTAGACGAATAAAACCCCTCAACCAATTTAGGTTTTTACATACTTTTGATTTTGAAGAACCCTAGATTAATTTCTATGGTTTTCGAACTCAAACGTTATTTAGCCTAATTCATTTGAGAAATAATTTGTTTAGGGTGTAGTGAACACATTTGTAATTATACCTTTATCTTGAAAATGACTGATTTTAATGGTTGAAGGTTGGACGACAATATGCAATAGGGGAGAGGGAAAAAGAGTTTGAGTGTTTTGTGTGTGTGAGAAATGAACGGGACAAAAGGGGGGTGTTTGTGTTTGAACTTTAAGAGTTTGACACAAATGCCTCCTGAATTACTAATCCTTATGCATTTTGTGTAGACAAGTTTTCTAAGGCAAATCAAAATTTAACAATTAGCACATTAAGTCCCTAAAGTTTTAACTATCATTCCTAGCAACTTATTTTTGCTATTTGCTCCCTACAAGGCATAAACACATAACAGTTAAGGTTCATATAAGTTAAACTTAATTAACTCCTCTTTAATTGTTAACCCGTTATTGTTTAAACCTTTTTTCATTTATCACAAACTGATTTTATGAAGAAGATATTTTATAACACCCCCAAATTGGGTCGCAGCAGAATAAGGGTCCGGGGAGTGTTACTTCTCAGATCAATAACACAAGATATATATAGAACGACCAAAAAGTCGTTTGAAAACGATACATTGGATTTAACAAAGTAATTGTTACATAAGCCCGAAGCTTAACTTGTTCACTTGATCAAAATACAAATATTTTCAGCCCATAACAGATAACAAAATGAAATGCAACAAAATCTTTAATGCATGACATCCAAATCAAAACCACCAATGTATCCATCGCACCTCGTGCTTACTGATCCCCTGAAAAACATAGCCTTAAAACGTCAACTAAAAATGTTGTGAATACACAGTTTTAATAAATCATATATTGTTAGGACCACAAGATTTCCTGAGTGTATGATAATGCAACAGAAGCAACATCATATAAGATAATTACGTTGCCTCTAGAGCTCATGACACTGAAGCATGAGCATATTAATACCAAATTAATGGACCTACATTGCCCCTGGTGATTTTCTAACCCGCACACCTATATTTTGACATGGTATACTTGTTGTCCAGTGATAGCGAATCACCCTAACGATGTTCTCAAACCCAATAGATTCTATTCATAACATTCGCGAGCTCACAGTCTATTAATTGACCGTTTTCATGATAATTAGGGCTCAGATATGGTTTTAGTCGCTACTTAGTCAACACGTAATCATACCATGAAACTAACCACTTTGTGTCCAATTGTACAGCATTGCTGTTTTTCACCCCAAAAACTTTGTAAAACAAAAGCATGTAAAACATGGAGCTATGAAACTCACCTTGAGTGAGGTTAATGCAAGTATATCACAAATAAAAACGCGCCACGTCGAATTGATCAAATGCAACCTAATTAAATAAGGTCGAATAAGTTACTAATCACATTAAAGTACTCCACCTATTGCATAAGTCATATATAGCGATCACCATCTATAAATGTTTAAGTTAAAACAAGTTAATAAAATTAAAACGTTTATAAAACATACTTTTGTAAAATCGCAATAACTTTCACATTTCTATAACCTTTTTCTTCTTGCGGATTTCTCATGCCCATCTTTTCGTATTAAACGTTTTCAATAATTGACATTTCCATATTTTGAACCCCTGGTGAACAGTAACTTTACTGTTCACTATCAGACGTAAGTTTTATTTTAACTCGTATTTTGTTGTCGTAAAACCCTAAATGTCGTATTTTATTCGTTATAAGCTCGTTTTTTAACGATCTTTCGAGCACGATCTCAGTAATTGAAGTTGCTATATATATATTAGTTACAAAAAATATAACTTTCTGTCAGAATATTAACTTTTATAAAAATAGTTTTAAAAAAGTAATAATTGTCGAAACTGGCGAAATTCTAAGCTCTGTTTGAAAAATTACGATTCTTATCATTTTGGAATCCTAAAAAATATGTATAATTTGTTATAAAAATATCAACTACTTGTCTGATTATTATAAATTTTATAAATTGTTTTTATATAAAGTACTTATACGTTCGTTTATTATCGTAAAACTTGTTTTAACGTACTTTTTTCGTTATAATCTCTATTGACAAGTTTTACTTTTCGAATCGCCGTGAAAATGGTATTATCTTATCAAAATATATATAAGAATGTCTTACAAAATTTTGGACAGAATGTTTGCGTGTCTTTCATAAGTCCATTTTCAACCTTTGTTTCCTTTATTTATAATTTTGTATTTCACAAAAGACCCTCATTATGTCTTTATATTATATATATGTCATATATCATATAGTTTATTTTCCATGGTCCATCAAGGGTCCTTTTTGTCCAATATTACAAGTCTTTAATTTAACATAAGTAAAACCATAACTTTCATAAATAATCCATAAATCACTAGTTTTTATATGTAGTTATTTTACACAAAAACCATGTGTGTGCAAGTCTTCTCATCTTTTATACTCTTATATTAATAACCATACAACATTAACATAAGTCCATAATTAACCTTAACTTGTCATAAGTATTTCTTTAACTTGAAACATGTTATGAAACCATAAAAACCCTAATTAACCCATAATCATGTTTATACCAAAATAACTTGATACAATATTTTCTCATCATTTTTACATGATAAAATTAATAACACAACGATATATAAAAAGTAATCCATGTGAACTTTTTCAAGTAAAAATCTCATTTTCATGATAAAATCCTAAATGGTGATTTAAGCTAACATAGAATAACCATATGCATAAAAATGAAAATTGTAAGAACAAAAAGGGTTCTAGATGACCTTATGGTGAATGATGATGATGATAAACAAATACTAAACCCGTGTTTAGCCTTAAAATCCAAACTTGCACAAAGAAAATCCTTGTTTTCTTCAATAAAATCCCTAGCTTCCTTTTCTGTGATTATTAACTTGAAATGGTTAATTCCATGTTATGGAAACACCTTATAACATCTTAGGATGGATGGTGTATAGAATTTATAGTTGTATAAAATTTATATGGGTTTGAGTGTGGTTGTGCTGATGCCGTAGCATATAGAGAGTAAAAAGGGTAAGTTGTTTGATTGTTTCTAGTTAATGAAAGTTTTTCATGATGTGTTTCTCTGAATAAACTTGCAATAATAGTGTTCAATTGGTCAAAAAGTATGCCATGATAGTCCAAAGCATCACAATGAGGGTTTCAAGGGTCCCTTGTTTACTGTCTTTGGGTCAAAGTGGACCATCTTAGCTAGTTTCTAAATATGAAGTTAAGTGTTGTACATTTGAACACAAATGGAAGATTTATCTTAATTTCTTTGTAAAAATGCAGAAAATTTCGGCATATACATATGAATATATATGATATTTTGTAACTTTTATGTATTGGGTATAAAAGTGGGTATTTGTTGAAGCCGTATGAAAAGTTTTTGTTGGTACCCGGGAGTGCCTAACTCAATTTATCGCGAAACGTATACACATACGTAACCGATAAAAATAAAATGAACAAAGACCATAATTATTCTCAAAATAATTACTTAACCCTTGCTTGATGTAAACATTTAATTGTTTGATGCCTGTTTACATTGAACGCTAATTTTTAACTTACGCGATTTAAACTTAATTCATGAAATCACAAGCAACCGCGTACAACACTAAAAATAAATAGTAGATTTATTGACGACGTCAATGACTTGAAAACACTGGGTGTTATATATTTGACATTTTCTCCCCCTCAAACAATGAACCGTTTTCTATTTAAAGAGCTGTAGTCATTGTTTGAGTGGTCAAATGTCTTTAAAAAAGATTTTCTGATGTCTTTATGATATTAATGTTTTATTTTTGAAAACACCACCATTAAAAATAAGATTTCTCTTATTTTAACACAAAAGCGCACTGACACGTACACTTAGTGTATATAGAAAGCACGGGTTGTGCTGCAAAGTAAGCACAAGCCTTTGCATGGTCATAAAGTAGACCATGCCCGAGAATAAATTCCCGTTGTGAGGTTAAGTTTTCTTTTTGAAATACTTGCGTTTAATATGATGACTAGGTTGCTATCAGAAATAATAGCAAGCTATTTTGGCATGTTTTAAAAGATTTAGAACTTCTGTTCGAACTTTATTTACAGCATCGTATCATTATTAAATGACATTTATAAGGCCGTAAATGTTATCGATTTTCAAAATACATGCTAGAGATACATATTTTTCTTATTTTTTATTTTCTTTTTGAAAAATTTATATAAAAGAAAAATATTTTTGTGTTTTTATGTTTTCTTATGTATATATGATACAAGATATACCGCGAGTAATCACCTTTACTCGTCCTCTTCCTCTGTCAAACGTTTTAGTGTTTCCGGAGACATGCTTCTCATACTGAACTTTTCGATCAAGAAATTAAATCTTTCTCTTGGCAAGGGTTTTGTAAAGATGTCAGCCAATTGATATTTCGTCCGAACAAAGTAAAGTTCCACTATTCCATTCTCCACCTGCTCCTTTATAAAATGGTAGCATACATCGATGTGCTTTGCTCTTGAGTGTTGAACATTGTTGCAGCATAGAGCAATTGCACTTTTGTTGTCGCAGTACAGAGGAATCTTATTGAATTGAAAACCATAATATGTTAGTTGTGAACGCATCCATAGGATTTGAGCATAACACCCATACAAGGAAATATATTTCGCCTCTGTACTCGAGATTGCAGTGCTCTTTTGCTTCTTGAAAGACCAGCTAACAAGTTTATTACCTAAGAATTGAGGGCTTCCTGATGTACTGCGTCTAGTGTCCTGACACCCTGTGTGATCTGCGTCTGAATATGTTGTTAGAGACATACCGGTATCCTTCGAGTACCAGAGACCCATGTTAATGGTTCCCTTTAGGTATCGAAAGATCCGCTTAACCACATTTAAGTTTTTTTCGGTAAGCTTTGCCTAATACTGGGCACATAAGCAGACTGCATAAATAAGGCCGGGTCTACTGGATGTCAGATACATGAGGGATCCAATCATGCCACGGTAAAGTGTAGCATCAACTGGTGTCCCCTGTAGATCCTCATCCAGATTATTCTTTTCCATTATAGGTATGTCTACATAATCACTAGTTAGCAAACCATATTTTTTAATAATTTCATAAGCATATTTTGATTGGTTTAGGAAGATGCCTCTAGGACTTTGAGAAATTTGTAATCCTAAAAAGAATGACATCTGCCCCATCATCGACATCTTGAACTTAGTGGTCATCAGATTAGCAAACTCATTACACATAGCAGTATTAGTGGATGCAAATATTATATCGTTAATGTTATCCCAATGTATTATGATTCAAACACAACTATAAGTATTACCAATAAGCAAGATTGAGTAGAAAATAAGCTAGGATGTAGAGAGAGAAACAAGAAGGAAAGATTATATTAGAGAGAAAAATGGTGAGTTACAAGTGAGAGCAAATGTAACCAACACCCTCTCCATGTGTAGAGAGGGTTTCTTTTATACCTTTGGCCTATTACTTGGCACTTGGGCTTTCTTAATGGGTCGGGCTTGGCTTAACTTGGGCTTTGAACCCAAAACATAGACAATATTAGATTACAATCCAAGCCCATTAATACCCGACTAGCCTATTACATTACAAGACCTATTTGACTTTATAAGACCGATAACTTTCTTGTTTGACTTAATAAAATTAAGGCTAACAATCTCCCCTAATGTTGAGGTCTTCTTTGATCTCCCTAACGTTGACGATATGACGTTTGAGCTTTGCCTTCTTTGGTATTGTCTTGTTTGTAATGGCTTTGTTAATTCATGCCTCGTGATCTTGATCTTGAGCCTTTATCTTTTGACTTTGAGTTCTTGAGATCTTTATGTTGCATCATCTCCTTGACTTGAATCATCTTGATTTGACATTCTCGATCATCTTGTGCTCTTGACCAACATGCTCATACTTGTTACATTCTTGTTTGACATATATGATCATAAGTCTAACAATCTTCCTCAATAGATGATTCTTTATTTGACTTTGAGGCTCTTTGATGGTGGGGAAGTTTAGAATAAACGATCTTGACGTTGAATGATTAACTTTGAAGGCTTGAGTATGAGCATGTGGTTTATGAATCTGAATTCGCTGGAATGAGGCTGCAACACCGTCATCTAATCCTGAAATAAGACAGTTAGCAATAAAGATGAATATGGCTTTATCATTCATCTTGAGTTCGGTTGCATTAACCTCTGGTTTCCTATTTTATAGTATAAATACTATACGTGTAATCAAGTAGATTCAAAGAATCTCCTTGACAGGGTTTCTGTAACATCCGAGAATTTTCGAAATTTTGAATGACGATTTCAATATTTGACTTTTAGGATCTGGCTTGACTTATAAGAAGTTCTGACGCTTGACTTATAAGAATCGATCATCTTAATCGCGTATGCACGACTCGAGTACTTCACTAAAGCAAGTTGATTGTGAAAATGATATCCTGACAACTTTTTAGTTTTGCCGAGGACTGGAAATACGAGCCGGGAAAGGGCTAAAATACAGGGCACCCGCAAACATTTTTCGACAATATACAACGCGGACAACACAAAACAATTAATTTTGTTTTTGATTATCAGTAATTTTTTAATAAACAATTTTATATAAAATTAGTCATCATTTAATTAAAAGCTGTTACGGATGATAAAGCGAATACTCGAGTTGAATCCAATTATTATTTCGGACAGAACGAAACACTGGTTCACAAAATGAATATCAGAATATTTTATTAAATGTATTAAATATTTATGTAAATTTATCAAGTATAATACTAATTTTTATCAATCAGAAAAATGATTCGGAAAACAATGGCGCAAGTTTCGAGATTTGAATCGTCCGTTAAGTCGCTCAAATTAGTCCCGAACCGCTTCTATCAAAAAGTATATGAAAAAGTTACACATTTGGTCCCTCAAGTATCTAACACTTGTCACTTGGGATTTAAAGTTTTAATATAAATAAAAAGTTATATAATTTTTTCTCATTTTCATCTCTCATATATACACACACACTTTATAATTCTCTCTCCCCTCTCTCCACCCTCCCCACCGCCGGCCACCCTGTCACCGCCGGCCACCGCCATCTTCTCCGGCCAACATTCCGGCCACCTCCACGTCATCGCCGCCGGAAAACTTTTCCGGAGGAGTTTTTCGGTGAACTTCAAAAATGTTTCTCGTGAGCCGATCTATCCAACCCGCTATATCAATCTCCTCCACGCGCCGCACCACCACCACTCCACCCCACCACAGCCGCACCACTACTCCCACGCCAACACAACCAACATCATCACCACAGCCACACACCACCTCGGGTGTGTTTGGTTGTTATAAACCACCGACGAGGGTGTCTGTTTCGGTGGTATAGCAGCCGGGGTGAAAACCGTGTGGGTCGTCTCAGCCACCCATGAGCAAACAAAGGGTGCGTCTGGTTTGTAAAACGAGCACCCGAGGGATGCGTTTGGTCCGAGTGTTTGGTTTTGTCGGGTTTGACAGCGGGGTCAGCCGGCAAGGGTGCGTTGGGTTTGGTATATCAAAAACAGCCCGAGGGGCATGTTTGGTTTATAATAATGCACAAAGGGTGCGTTGGTTTTTCTGTCACAGAAAAGGGTGCGTCGAGTTTGGGGTCAAAACAGCCGGGGAGGGCGTGTGGGGGTTGGGCCTAACACGCGAGGGTGCGTTTGGTTGATGAAACCACGCACAAGGGTACGTTTGGTTGGCTGTAAACAGCCATGAGGGTGCGTTCGAGTTGAAGTGAACCACCATATTGGGTGCGTTCGGTTTGGTGTTTATCACGACAAGCAACACATCGGGTGCGTTTGGTTGGGGGTTAACAGCCCCGAAGGGCGTCGGGTTGATGGTATCATCAAAAAGGGTGCGTTTGGTTTCAAAGATGAGCACCAGATTCGGGTCCGTTTGGTTCATAACAGACTAGGGTGCGTTTGTTGTGGGTTGTCACCGAAAAGGGGTGTTTGGTTTAGGTTTGGCACGAGTAGGGTGCGTTTGGTTTAGGTTTAAACAAGTTAAGGGCGTGTTTGGTTTAAGAGAGAGACGCGAAGGACGTGTTTGGTTTAGCGGAACAACAAGAGTGCGTTTGGTTCAACGAAACAACGAGGGTTTGTTTAGTTATACTTTGACAAATGAAAATAACGTAAGCTTTTAACAAATATTAAAACCGGATAAATAATAATTGGTTGGTGGTTATTATCGGTTAAATAAATATAATATTTATTAATTGATTTAAATTAGATTCATAACGATATTTATATATATGTATATATATATATATATATATAATCTCTATATATAATATATATATATATTATATATATATATGTTATATTAGGAAACGCGAATATTTTGAGATATTGAACGCAAATAATCACAATAATATAGATATTGATCTAAGGAAAAAGACGAGCTTTACAGAAATGAAAACGATATGTATACGGGAATCTCATGGCGGAAGTGTACATATCTTTTATATTAGTAATGCTTACTAAAAGTTTATATTTGTTATAAATACCAATAAAAAGGGGCCTAAAGTTATATTTTAGAATCTATTAAAGTATAAATATACAATAACCTGACAAAGGACGAAAGTATATTTCATTAAGACGGGACTGTTTAGACACGATATTGACAAAGAAGAAACGAAATATATTTAATAAAATATTATATAAGTTTTTTTAGAATGGTTATTAAACGATTATATCATTGGTTGTTTAAATTCATATACGTTAAGCACATGTTGGTTACATATATTCAAAGTCTTTTTATTAATTAAATTGATTGTCAAACTATCTGGATTAATTAATTATCCCCACTTATTATATAAGACCTGCGAGGTATTATATACTTTTCACTAATCTTTGGATTAATTGTCCTTGTGATATAAAAACATGTATGAGCATATAAGGGTTATTTTTCATATGTAATATATAAAGTATATATATTACACACTTTGGGAATATTCTAAATTTATTTATTTAACCAACCACCAAACCATTACGACATTAAAACTAAATCTTTATCAACATGTGGCGTTGATGTAACCATTCACCGGGAAACCCAAACACATTATCCTAGGCTAGTGGGACTTAGCCGTTAAGTTAAGCTGCATCTTCACGGTCAGGCAGAGAGCCTTCGTTTCGTTCGTATTGTGATATTCAGATGCCTATCTGTCAAATCGTCTTCATCATCAATGTCAATTAGATGCCTACTATCAATCGTTCTTCAACATCAAGGTGAGTTCATAGCCCCACGTTTTACATGTTTTACATATATTTTGGGGTGAGAACATGCTTGTTACAAATTCAATTACGTGTTTGATTTAAACTCTTACGTGCTCATTTTCAACTCGTCTGAATTTTTTTATGTAAAATAATATGTTTATCAAACGCATTTACATCAACGGGTCGCGTTGATGTGACCATTCATCGGGAAACCCAAATATATTATCCTAGGCTAGTGAGACTTAGCCGTTAAGTTAGGCTTTGAGCCGTTTCGTCTTCCGTTCGTATTGTGCATATTAGATGCCTATTTGTCAATCTTTCTTCATCATCAATGTGAATTACATGCCTAATAGCCCCACGTTTTACATGATATGTTTTATATTTTTCGGGTGAGAACATGCTTGTTACAAATTCAATTACGTGTTTGATTTAAACATCGTTACGTGCTCATTTTCAACTCGTCTGCATACATGTTTACAAACGCATTTACATGGTTGATTACCTGTTTGGTTTTCATACTCATTTATATATCTTGCGAAGAGATACAATACTGGGTTTACTTTTTGCGGGTGAACGCCATATTCTTTATTATCGCCCGGGTGTTCTTGGAGGGAACACCTACGATGGGTACACTCTTACTATGCCTTGAATAAAGTAGCATACATACAAGTCTACATCACAGTTCATAAACTTAGAGTAATGGTAATCATGGTTTTATACACACTTGAATAAAGTGGCAATACATATTTTGGATATTTGTGATCCAACTTTAACACGTACATTTTGGGACTATTTGGGGATAGAAATGGTCTTGCATATTTTACAGCTAATTGATTTCTAAAAATCATACATACATTTTGGAAGGACATTTAAGGATTTAAATGGTCGCACAATTATTTTATGATACAGTGGACAGATACACTTATTGAAACTAACGTTTGTATTTACAGAAACCTATGAACTCACCAACTTTATGTTGACCTTTTTAAGCATGTTTTTCTCAGGGAAATTATATGCTCGGATTTCTTGAAGTGCATTGGAGTCTATACATTCAAGCTTTTCATTGTGATGCAATTATGGGACAAATGTATATTAAATTCAAGATTTTGATTAAATCAACGAGATTGTTTTACAAACGACACATTTAGAGGTCGTTCTCTTGTATCTAGCGCTGTGTATTATGAAGTAGCACCCCATGTGGTATTCCGCTGCATTGTTGTATTTTTGGGGGTGTTACAGATTGGTATCAGAGCACTGGGGGATAGAAATGGTCTTGCATATTTTACAGTTAATTGATTTCTAAAAATCATACGTACATTTTGGAAGGACGTTTAAGGGTACATTTTGGAAGGACATTTAAGGATTTAAATGGTCACACAATTATTTTATGATATTGTAGGGAGACAGTAGTCATTAAATGTTTTTATATGACACTGTAATGATACAGTGGGCAGATACATTTATTGAAACTAACGTTTGTATTTACAGAAACCTATGAACTCACCAACTTTAATGTTGACATTTTTAAGCATGTTTTTCTCAGGTAAATTATATGCTCGGATTTCTTGAAGTGCATTAGAGTCTATACATTCAAGCTTTTCATTGTGATGCAATTATGGGACATTTGTTATATCATATTCAGATTTTGATTAAATCAACGAGATTACTTTTCAAACGACATTTAGAGGTCGTTCTCTTGTATCTAGCGTTGTGTATTATGAAGTAGCACCCCATGTGGTATTCCGCTGCGTTGTTGAAATTTTAGGGGTGTTACAGTTTCCAGCTCAAATCATAGGATCTTCTAACATAGATGTATTAGATTCACCATGCTTGCTAGTTCTCATTACCGGAACGTCTCAAAGCAGACAACATGGTAAGAGTGAATCAGATAGTTACTTTCTTTCTGATTAAGTCGTCAATTCATTTTACTGGAACAAGTTTGATTCACATAGAATCGCACCATCGTTTCTATCCAGTTGACACAAGCTTGATTCATATAGAATCTTGCAAGTCACCTACCAAGAGCTTGTTTGATGTTGGCTCAAGCAGGATTTCCATCTTCACTGTGAATACTTAAGTATCACTTGGTGTTCAACAAGTGTATTTTGACATTCTGTCCTAATGAGATTTAGAATTTGATCTCTTTTGGCTCTAGACTCGATTTGTGCACTTTGGTTTTAGTAATCGAAGACTGGAGCAGACTTCCACCTATTCAATATCAACAATCTCGGAGTGAGATGTCAATAGATAACATATGTATCTCCGTGACAAAGGGTTGTGCATTGCATCACTACGTCCATGATGTCGTCTTCAGTATCAGAAATCATCTTTGTAAAAACCGATAGATTATGTATTGACTCGGTTTCTGCCTAAGTTGTAAGGAGGGCTGCTTTATTTTCACCCTTTATCCATACATTTCTTTTTCATTCTTCAACCCCTTCAATGCTTACCAATACGTCATTACTAACACCTTGTTGTGATTGTTCCAGTGTTAGCTCAATCTTAGTCGGCATTATTCCCTTATACTCATTCTTCTCCAATCATACCTAAGGACGGCTATTTCTAACTATGGATTGTCCTTGGATAGATCCTTCCGGTTCTGGTTGGATCATAGGACTTATTCCTAACCTAACCACATTATGACTTCAGAATCGTCGTGAAATATAAGTTGTTGGTATGAGGATCGAATCCATAAAACCTTTTCTGATCTATTGTTATTTTGAAAATACTCTCCTACACATGTGCTCCGAGATTCAAAATTGTTTAGCACATGAAAGAAAGAGTTGCACTTAGAGTCTTAAAGATCACATTCTTCTATATCATATTTTAATCACATTTTCTCCCCTTATTTTAAATAATAAGACACTTAGTATTTGAAATACCAATTGATTAAAATTTTACATGAAAAGTTACGCGAGAGAAAAATTATACCACGATATTGCATGTATTCATTTTCCTGATTGCTCCCCTTTAACAGTATATGTGAGATACCAATATTTATTAAAACCTGACATTGGAATGAAAAATTGATATGACACCACAAAATGTTGAAGACGGAGTGAGATGCCTTAGTGAACAATGTATATTATTAATTGACATTAAGTTTCCACATTTTAATTTCACAAAATGTGTTTGGATACATAAAATTGACATTTATGAGATGTACCCAACACATTAAAAAGGCTTTGTATTAAAAAGCCCCCCCTCAGAAATTGATTCACATAAATTGACATTCTACGAACTACAAATTTTTTTAAAACTTATTCGAGTAAGGGAGTGTTGAACACACAATTTTAACAAATATCACTTTTTATGGAAAAATACCACAAGTTATATTGTAGACAATTTGACATTGAAAGTTCTTTTTGAAAAATTATGTTCAACGATTTTAAAAACACATGATAGAAGACTTCTCTTCTATTTTTAGAGTAAGCGCACTGAAGCGTACACTCCCCTATTACATTCGAGTCCGAGTTATGCACTGAAATGTACATAATTCATCATGAGAAAATTTAGAAATGACATGTTTTGAAAGCATTTGAAACTCCTGTTCGAACTTCATTTACACGTCCGTGTCGATGTTAATCAACATTTCTAGGTACGTAAATGTTATCGATTTCAAGAGACATGTCGAGAAGATTCTTTTTGTATTTTTGAAATTTTCCGATTTTATATTTTGTTTTTCTAGATTTTATATTTTTCTATTTTCTTTTTGTTGGTTTTATATTTTTGTATTTTCCTTTTCAAATTTTTTTATAAATCAAAAATAAAGAGAGACGAAAAATATTTACAAATTGATGTTTAAAAGATCAAGCAGATTCGTTTGCCAGAACCTCCAGTTCATCTGGAGTCAAACATCTATACGAGTCGTTGACGCAGTTACTTAAAACCTATCTCCAAAGAGATTCTTGTAAACAAGTCAGCTAACCTGGTGTTCAGTTTCTGATAGAATAATTCAATAATACCCTTTTCAACCTGTTCCTTTATGAAGTGATATCTGACATCGATGTGCTTGGTACGGGAATGTTGGACTGGAGTGCACGAGATGGCTATGGCTGCCTTTGAGTCACAATACATAGGTATTTTATCAAAGTGAAAGCCATAATCTATGAGCTAAGTTCTCAACCATAGAACTTGAGCGCAACACGTAGATGAAGACACATATTCGGCTTCCGCGGAAGACATTAAAGTGCAGTCCTGCTTTTTGGATGACCAGCTGACTAACTTATCACCACCTAGAAATTGTATGTCACCAGATGTACTCTTACGTGAATCGAGACAGCCCACGTGATCCGAATCTGAAAAAGTAGTTAGTTCAAAATCAGTGTCCTTCGGATACCAAAGTTCCATGTTAATGGAATCTTTAAGGTACCGAAAGATCTGCTTAACCGCAGTGAGATGTTTCTTAGTCGGTTTTGCTGATTCGAGCACAATACATGTTGATTGGTACAATATCTGGTCTACTTGTTGTTAGGTACATGAGTGCTCCGACCATACTACGATATTTTGTTTGGTCGACCGAAGTACCACTCAAATCAGCATCTAGGTGTTTTGTAGCCATTGGAGTACCAATGCTATCACATGAGGTCATACCATGCTTTTTAAGTATCTCTTGAGCATACTTAGCTTGGTTTATAAAGATTTTTTAAAAAACCCCGCCCACGAGGGGATTGGTGGATCTGATTCTAAAAGAATTTCGCTCCCCCATCATAGACTATTCAAACTGCTGTGCATTTAGTTTTTTCAAATCGTTTGAAAGTTTTGGGTTCGTAGAACTAAAAATAATGTCATCAACGTAAATTTACACAAGCAATATGTCTTCCCATGAATATATATCTTTTAGTTATGAACAGAGTTGGATCAATATACTTTCGAGGACTCTTTGGAAAACAGCGAAGTGGAGAGTTTTTTCCTACCCGTGCTCTGGTGCTTGTTTGCGACCCTATAACATATAATGCTTTCTTGAGACGGTAAACTTGGTCAGGATGATATGGGTCAACAAATCCATCTGGCTGGTTTACCTACACTTCCTCCTTCAGAGGTCCGTAAAAAATGTTGTTTCCACGTCCATCTGGTATATTGTAAATGATTTGTGTACAGCGTACGCAATGAACAACCGGACAGCTTCCAACCGAGAAACTGGTGCAAATGACTCTTCGAAATCAATTCCTTCCTTTTGAGCGTATCCCTTAGCTACAAGACGAGATTTGTTGCGAATAACAGTATTTTCCTCATCACGTTTGTTTTTCCAGAGCCACTTCAAGTTAATGACATTTTTGCAAAGTGGTTTGTCGACTAATTCCCATACATCTAATCGATCAAACTGGTGAAGTTCTTCCTGCATCGATTCAATCCATGCAGAATCAGCCATGGCTTCTTTGATGTTCTTCGGTTCGGTTCGACTCACGGTGAGTGCGAACATACACATCTCGCCATCTGTTTCTAGCTGACGTCTTGTTCTAATTGATTGAGAAGGATTTCCAATGACTTGTTCTAACGGGTGATCTTTTGTCCAACGTTGTCCAGAAGGATGGTGTTGATAGAATGGATGCATGTTTGACAAATCAACATGACGAGACGATGTCTCCCCTCGTTCTTGTACCGGTGTACTAAAGATGTTGATAAATTCATCGTCGTCAACTTGTGCACATTCGGTATTGGTTTCTGCTTGAATAATGTTCTCAGGGGCAGTGACAGTTGGTACTTGAGTTGGTGCTTGATTTGTAGTTTGAGGTGTTGTATGAATGTTCAATGGAGGTTCAGCTGCAACAACGGTTGTTGTAGAAGAGTGAGTTGTGTTTTGATGTTGACGTTTATCTGGAGCATCAACAGCATATACAGCGGAAGACTTTGACACAACTGGAGTAGTTTCATTTAGTAATTCATCGAACATCGAACTAAATAGCAAATCCAGCTCATTTGACGTTGTTACTGTCTCAGCTGTTTGAGTAACATTTTCTTGACTTTGGGGATCAGGACTTAAACTGTCTTGTTCAAGTACCGTTAACTTTAAGTGAATAATTCAAACCAACCCTTCAAATTAACCAATTTTTCTCTTTCGAATATCCAAGTGTCCTATTAATTTTTTATAATGTGCTTTTTTTACAAATAAGCCATCAATCTTGATGTTTTCCTATTATTTTTCGCAGAACTCTATGAGACAAATAGTATTTTTTGTGTAATTCCATGTGTGAAGTAAGTCTTCGTATCTTGTTGATGAAACTTACTACTTGAAATTCAATATATCCTATATTTTTTTTGTTTTTCTTCTTGTTCTTGCAAAATTATTGAAATAAATGAGTTTTTTTACCATAAAAGAATTTCACACTCTCTTTTTTAATAGTAATAATAATGTAAGAAATTTTAATGTAGTATATTACTTTTTTGAATAGATTCTTGTTTTTTCAGTGAACATTAATAAGTCCTTTTTTAGAGTTCATTTTGTATTGTCATAAAAAAAAGACACCAAATCGTTTTCATCCAATAAGTGTTTATTTTTTCATTCAATCATATCTATGCCTTCGGCGATAAACATAATTATCCCTTATTGGGTTGATAATACAGTTTAGTATCAGACTCCGGTTTCATTGAGAAAGTTTTTATTTTGAGAAGATTGAGAAATCTTCGTTTGAGCAAATTGATTCATATTTTTTGATTTGA